>JAODKC010000051.1:2570893-2589395 GCA_026777985.1 Mormyrops attenuatus | reverse complement strand
TTGGTTTTTTCTTGTTGCCTGCTCGGGCCGCTCGTCAGGCGCGCCCCCCCCCCCCCCCCCCCCGTTCTGCAGGTGCTGCCCCGACAGACATGTGGCCGCTTCACCCACACCCTCTTCCACGGCGAGTACCCAGGGGGGCCAGAGGAGCTGGACCGGCTGATTAATGGCGGCGAGCTTTTCCTCACCATCCTGCTCAACCCCGTGAGTGGCACAGTAACTGGGTTTGGACCACAGCGCCCTGACTTGATTTTAAAATATTATTACTCATGTACAAAGCACCAATTGGTTATGAAGCAACAGTGTGGAAGGTGAATGAAAAAAGATTGATTATTAGATAGTAAAATGACCCTGGACCTCACATAATTAGTAAGAATCGTAACAGCGGAGAAACAAAGGTGTCTCTGATTGTAATCACAGATCAGCGTCTTCATGACCCACCTGTCGAATTACGGGAATGACCGTCTGGGCCTGTACACCTTCAAGAACCTGATGAAGTTCATTCAGACCTGGAGCAACCTGAAGCTGCAGACTCTACCGCCCGTGCAGCTGGCACAGAGGTACTTCCAGATCTTTCCACAGGAAAGAGACCCCATCTGGCAGGTGAGAGTCACTGAGAATAATGATTGCTTGATTTAAAAAAACAAAAAGGGTTAAGTTCTTAAGATGTTCTTTACTAGCCAAAGGTCAAACCAGTCAGCTTAATCAGGATAGCGGCCTGCTGAGTGGAAATTGTTTTTCTTTTTCCCTGAACATGATAATTGTTTTCGGCTGACATCTTGCCTGTTTGAGTAGAATGGGGACCATCTTACCTTCTGTATGTGTCTTGGTGGTAGAGCTGTTCCCATGTTGGGCTTCCATTCTCTGCATTTACTATACATTAAGAAAAAAGAAAGCACCCGTATTTTTTTATTTACAGTGCTTAGTAGTCTCTCAAACCCAGTTGCATGATATTTTTCTCAGATGGAATAAAATTAGGGAGACATCTGTGTGGCAGAAGAACAGGCGTGATGTTTTGCTGCATTACGTAACTTCAATCGGTTAATATCGCTGTATTAATCAGACTGCATGATCACACCATATTAACCTGGAATGCTGTTTATCAAGCAGCAGATGGAGGGCTTGCAAAGGCAGAAGATTTCATCATTTAGTCTCGATGTAAAGGACAAGAACGTTCTGTATTGTCCCCATAATTAGCAAACCCTGTAGTACTGCATGTAACTTCTCAGTGTCCTTTTTGATTATTACCCTTAAAGGACATCTGATATTGATTCAGTGTAAATTATGATAAATGTAAAACATTTATAACTGTATGAAATTTCAGATTATTAGAAATTCCAACTAGGATTAAGCTATAAAACATGCAAGTTGATTTCCAGTGTTTTCAGTTTTTCGCCTGGTTGCTGTGACCATATTGTGATTTAAGGAGTAATACAGTTACTTACAGTTTCAATTAGTTTCTTCATTTTTGTGTCCTCTAGGGCACTGAGGTATTTTTTCTCAGACAAAGTCTGCTGGGAAGCACGAGTTCAGGGGCTGAAATCCAACACTGATGGCTTCCATCTCTAACCCTGCCAGCTCTTTCCTACAGGATCCCTGTGAGGACAAAAGGCACAAAGATATCTGGTCCAAAGAGAAGACGTGTGACCGATTCCCAAAGCTGCTCATCATCGGACCCCAGAAAACAGGTCAGGAAGGGTGACCCCCCACTGCAAACAGATGTGCCCCCCCCCCGCTCTCATTGCCATGTCATGTGACCTGAAGTCTCATCAGAGCCCGAATCATTACTTCTAATCAGCAAATATTACTTTATGAATCTTGATACTTGATGATTCATACATCACACCAACCACGTATGCCTAGTGGCACATTTCTAAAACCTCTTCCTTTCCTTTTCTTCTTTTCTTTTACCTTTTCCCAAAGGTACCACTGCTCTTTACCTGTTTTTGGCCATGCACCCTGACATGACCAGCAACTACCCCAGCAAGGAGACCTTTGAGGAGATTCAGTTCTTCAATGGCCACAACTACCATAAAGGAATTGACTGGTGTGTTTTTCTAACATTTGACATTCCATCCATCCAACCATCAACCCATCCATTAACCCATCCATCTAATCATCCAGCATCAATCCATCCATCCACCCATCCATCCATTCATCCATCCATCCATCCATCCATCCAATCATCCATCCATCCATCCATTCATCCATCCATCCAATCATCCAGCATCAATCCATCCATGAATCCATCCATGCATCCATCCATCCCTGTACTGGTAACAGTGATCCTGCAGCTTATCCCAGGAAGCTCAAGGCAGGGGAACTCCCTGAAGGAGGGCCAGACTGTCACAGGGGACACTCACTCTCACACACATATAATGAATAACTTAGAAACATCGTTACATCCAGTGTGATATAAACACACTCTGATTTGTCATCAGGATGGTCTTTCTGATATTACAGGCATTCAGTGAATCGTTACAGTTGTTTCCCATAAAGCAGAGGGCCTCTGCTCAAACACCACTATAAAAATAAGAGCTTGAGTCTAATCTTGATACTTTCTTATCTAAAGCGCTGACTGTAGTGTGTCCTCTTCGCCGCTTTATTAGTGCTGTTTACTGCTCATCTTGGTGATGTTTGAGGCAGTTTTTATTCCATAAAGAGAAGGCTAGTCAGCTTCCGTATAAACACACGCAGAATGGATTAAAACCAGCTGACAAGCTAAGGAGACGGCCTCCAGCCAGCCCCCGCGGCTCAGTATTTTGTAACTCCCTATTCTTTTTTTTTTGCCTTAGGTGAGCATGTAAATGAGAACAGGACCAAGTTATACAAGTTATACAGGACAAGTTATACATGCCTGTGATATCTGACAGGTCTCTACTCACAACTGTCATAGTCAACATGGTCTTGTGAAGTCAATTAAATACCGTGTCACGCGTCACCCAGGCTGCGTGTATTACGGACATCAGCTTTCGGCAATTAAAAGATGTAGAATTAGCTATTTGAAGCTCATCACTGTAAATACGCAGTGATGAAGTTAAATACTGCATTCCTCACATTTGTAGTAGCAGCATGATCTACCTGCATTTTGACAAGTGACATAAGTCACAAGTTATGACAGGACTCGCCAATTAAATGCAGGAAATGCAATTTCATATTAAATTAGATGACATAGCTGACTAATAGCACGCGGCTGCCAGACCGCAGGGATTTTCGCTTAATTTCATTGAGTGATGGTGTCTCGCATGCTTTATACGGAGGTCTGATTAAGCAGTTCGGGACTCGCTGCGCGCCGGCGTCGGCAGCCTCGCGGTCTCGCGTTCCCATCCGGTGCGTTAGTCACGCGTCATGTTACCACGAGGCTGCGGTGCGCGACACGCTTCGCGGAGACATTGCGAGCCGCCTGTCCTCAGGCGCCCGTCTCCTCTCTCTCTTATTCCTGGAATTAAATTTGAATAGCCTGCGATCGCAGAGCATCCGGATTATCTCCTTGTGTCCAAAGTGACATCCAAGTGAGGAAAACATGTCAGCCAGCCTCCAGCACCCGTAGAGGTGGGTTGCTCTCAGTGTCATTTACTCTGCTGGTCACGGGATTTGAACCCATGACCGCTAGACATGGGCAGAGATACCTATGTCATAAATCTACACACCATGCACAAATAATGAGACAAGAAGATTCATTGCTCACAGAAAGTCTTAGGGCGCTGGCCTAATTCTGCTTGCACATACGTTTTCTTTTTATTGTGTGTCATTGTTTTGACTGACTCATTCAGTTCTGTTCTTGCCATTTTGCTATTAATTGCAGTTGTAGTCACTGGCTACCAAAATGATACTAAACACAAATGTTTGGTGTTTTATGTTATTGCAAAGGTGTTACTAATTAAAAAGCACCCAATGAGACAGCCTGACAATCAACTTTTTAACTCAGAATGGCCTCTTTAAGAACTATTATTTGGGTTTCACTTTATTACTACTTAAAACGAATGTTTTGCTTAAAACTGCAGGTTGTTTCGATAGTGATACTGTCACATCGGAGATCGCGGAAGCAGGAACAGGGAGACGAGGGATTTATTAAGAATCAATCGTAATGCAGGACATAGAAACACGCAACGTCAATGACTGGACTGGGGCAACATACTTGAACGCGGGCTGAAATACACAAGACTAATGGCAGGAAACGTAGAACAGCTGGTAAACGTAGGGATTCCACACAGGGTTAAGGAGGTGGGCGTGGCACACAGGAAGATCGTACGAGCCGGGCGTGACAGATACATATGCATTTTTGTAAACAAATGAAAAAAGTAATGATCTTCAGTGTAAAGGCAATAGATTTGCAATAAGCAGGCGTCTCAAGAGTTTCTAGGAGCACTATATAAGATTAACTCAAAGTGCCTAAATCCAGTCGCAGTACCAACCCTAATTCTGGAGGCCTGACTGGACACTTAAGCTAGAGAATTTTGGTAGGTGTTGTACCTTGATCAGTGCCCATGACTGCCCCCTGCAGGTACATGGAACACTTTCCGCTGCCCTCTAACACCAGCTCTGACTTCTACTTTGAGAAGAGTGCAAACTACTTTGACTCGGAGGTGACTCCGAGGCGGGCAGCAGCTCTGCTACCCAAGGCCAAAATCATCACCATCCTCATCAGTCCGGCAGACCGGGCCTATTCCTGGTACCAGGTACATCTCTCACGTATCACTGACTCCCTGACTACCAGCTGAAATGCGGAAGTGAGTTCGTCAGGGATTTCCGGTAACAACAACGGTCTCTCCGTTTCCCCAACAGCACCAACGAGCGCATGGCGATCCAGCAGCCTTGAAGTACACCTTCCATGAAGTCATCACGGCAGCTCGTCACGCCCCGCTAAAACTGCGCATCCTGCAGAACCGCTGCTTGGTTCCGGGCTGGTACGCCACTCATCTGGAGCGCTGGTTCAACCACTACCATCCCAGTCAGGTGACTGTCTCCATGTTCAATGTGGTGGAGGTGTGGAGGCCGCATGCATTGAATTAATTGCCTCTAACAGTCATTTACGCGTGGCCGGTCTTCTCCCTGTCTTCAGATCATGGTTCTTGACGGCCAAAGGCTGAGAAGTGAGCCTGCATCCGTGATGGATAAAATCCAGAAGTTTCTCGGTCTGGTGAACACTGTAAATTACCACAAGATTCTGACGTGAGTACTGACCTACTCTGGGTAGAAGTTGTCCAAAGTGATGAGTCCCTGACCAAGTTCTCACAGCAGAAATTCTGATCTTTACCAATTATGACACCGAATTCAGAACTTCTTCAGGACCAGCACTTACAGGCACTTACTGGCAAGTTTTACCTATCCCCAATCTCCAGTGGCTGCTTTAGCTGCTCTGTGTTTAAAAAAACACAGTTTATAAACCCAAGAACTACTGAAATATTCAGCAGTTCTGGGAAGGTTTCAGTTTGTAAAAACAGTTGATAGTGGCAAGCGCAAGACAGACCATTAAAGGTATCAGTGTTTTAACCCAGTGGAAATCAGACCCAAAGTACACATAAATTCTTTTAATCTTATTTAATGTCGCTGTCTCCACAATGGAAGCTCCATAATCCATAATTCTCTCACATGCTGCCTTAGGACAAAGACAGTTAGTTTGAGGTACCATCAGTCTGCTGGAGTTTTTCTTCTCCTGGAAGTATTTTGTAAGCTTTTTTGTAAGCTAGATATGGAGAAGCTGACAAACAGCATGTGCAAATCCTCATGGCATTTTCTAAAGTGATTGGAAGCTAAATCTTTCTGCCATGTGGATCTTGACCACATAACTAAACACCTACCTAATCATCTATTGATCACCTCTGCGGTGGGTGTTCAGAGGGCGTCCTGGCTATCGTCTCCTGTCAGATCTCACACCAAAAGAAATGCTGTCCTCTTCTCTTCATTCTCCTTCTGCTGATTCCCAGATTTGATCCCAAGAAAGGATTCTGGTGTCAGCTGCTGGATGGAGGCAAGACCAAGTGCCTGGGAAAAAGTAAAGGCAGGAAGTACCCAGACATGGACGCCGATGTAAGTCAAGAACGTTCTGCCTCTCCTCCACAAATACCCCTCCTGAGGAAGCAAGTGGAAATTCTCTTTAATATATTATCGAGTCTCTTAAAAATATATTAAGTTTTTAAAAAATAGCTCAACGAAGCTGTAAAAATTTGAATTATGGAAATAGATTTTAATATCACATAGAAACCTACTTAATAGCAAGTGTGGAACTGGTATTCTGTGCCTTGCACTGGACTGACTCCTGACTGGACTGACTGACTGTAGGAAGCACAGGTGATGTATCGAGACCATTTGCACCCTATTTCATCTGCCAGTGTATCCTCTGCGCTGTTAGAGCACAGTGTAAAAGGGCCAGACAGCTCGGTTGTGCCCTTGACGTTACAGTGCTTGGCAGGGATATCAGAGCTAATTAACGGGCAGGCCACTTGAGAGTCTTACATTTTCCCCGGGATTAGGGATGGGGGGGTATGTGTGATGTAACAAGTCCTTTCTTTAATATATCTTTAATACGCCAATGTATTTTTTTCTTATTTTGTTTTAAATGAACCCGCTGCCTGACACCTGCGGTCGAAACGTGTGAAATTGTCTCCAAATAATGCAGCACATCTCAGTGTCCTCCAGAGGTGTCATTGGGGCTGTGTTAGGGAGGCTTTACCCCCCCAGATAAATGCACACTAAATACAGGCAGTCCCCGAGTTAAGAACATCTGACTTACGGGCAACTTGTACTTACGAACGAACTGCCATACAGCCTATTATATAAAAAATTCAGTTTAAATACAATGGTTCGTAATGGACACAAACGCTACTTTTATTGTTATTATTATTATTATTACTTTGTGAAAACATTGCGCGGCTTCAGCGGCTTGTCAGCTCAAGGTACAGCACAGTACCGTATGTTGATACTCTTTGTTATTACTGTGATTATTATGCCCTGTATTGTTATTTTTCAGACTTAGCTACGAATTAGACTTAAAGACAGACTTAGGGAGCGGATCCCCTCCTCGACCTGGGGACTGTTGTGTAAACAGTGTGTCCTCATTCATTTTCATCAAAATCAGACCCCTCTGGTAAAAGCTTAGCCCCCCTTTTCATAAATCTCTAGTGATGCCCTTGCTGTCTGCTAAGAGTTAATGTGTAAGACCAGAGAGATTCTCGCTGTGCCGTTCCTTCCTCAGCCTGCGTGGTTTGGGACCGTTAATCGCTGTGTTCTCTCTACCCTGAAGTCGCGATCCTTCCTGGCGGAATACTACAGGGAACACAACATCGAGCTCTCCAAGCTGCTCTACAAGACGGGTCAGGCTCTGCCCAGCTGGCTCCGCGAGGAGCTGGTCAACGGCAGGTAGCGGGGCCACTCCGCATGGCCGGAATAGAGGGTGGCTTGGCGGATAGCAGCAGGAGGCCGGGGATGCGATCTCCCTTGGACCCGGGACGCAACGCGCCGCAGCACACGGACCAGGAGGCGGGGAGACGCTGTCACGGGGCCCACGAGAGGCTGCCGGTGACTCTCGGTTTGCTGTGGGCTCCGGGAGGGAGAACCTGGAAGGGGAGAGGCGCATGGTCCACTGGGATTCTGGATGGGGCTTTGGAAAGAATTCCAAATCCCCCCCCCACAAAAAAAAATCAAAATAAAACAAGGACCCGCAGTGGCATGGGCAGGTTGCACAGAGTGGGCTGTACAGTGAGCTGGGTTACATGCTGATATTTATATTTCTTAACAGTGACAACAATATTCCTTCCACCCATCTCCACCAGGCAGGAAGGCAATCATGCACATGCATATAGAAAAGCCCCAGAACACTCCAGTCCCTAACTATATAAGCATTAACACACTTACAAGTGCCAGCTGGGGACCTCATTCCAGTTTTCTGTAAATGACTGTCACTCTGTTACTATCAAAGTTGTTTCATTTTATTTGTGGATTGCAACTACTTAATGAATAATATTCATGTAACTTTATGTAAAAACAAATGTATATATACTGGGTTTATTTTTCCCGTACTTGTGCGGATAACTTGTGGGAGTTTTACTTACACAAAAATGTTCTGAGGTGAATGAAAACTGACTGGTTCAGAGAGATAACCAATCAGATTGTAGAGGAGGCAGAACCAAGCAGCTAAACAAGGCAGGACCAAGATATCTGATTAGTTGGTCCCGCCTCCTCTACAATCTGATTGGTTATCTCTCTGAACCAATCAGTTTTGTTCTGCCCTCAGCATTTTTGTGTAAGTAAAACTCCCATGAGCGTTCAGATACTGAAGCAGAATCTGGTATAGCTGTAATGGCTCCTTTGATCTGGACGTGATGGATTATTAAATACAGAGAGAGGAGTGGATGGTAAATGGCAGTGCTATAGAGAAACAGCTTAGAGGGTGATGGAAAGCCCCACACCGCACTTTGTGGTGACCTTGGATGCGCATTTTAAAACCAGAAGTTGCCTTAACTTCTCTGCACTGTCAGTAATTCAAGCCCGGTGATTACAGCCACGGGGTAAGATGTGGAATCTCAGTCTATTGAAACTCACCGTAAGATGACTGCACAAAGCTCAAAAAGTCATCTGGGAAACCATGTCATTACACTCACGGGACGACATGGCGGATATAGGGGAATCCGATCGCTCCTCGCCAATTTGGGGACATTCCCCTGGATTTTGGAGCGTTGCGTTTTTAGAACGTCGCAGTGCCCTATATTCTCTGTGTAGCTGAGCCTCTGGGGCATTTATTTACCCACATTTCATTTGGCATCACTCCGTTAAGTGATCTGACTCAGCCCGGCCAGCTGCCCTATCCAGCAACCCTGACAGGGAGCAGCTGGGGACAGCTTTAACGTTTTTCTCTGCAGAAGGATGAAAATAACCCACGTTTAATGGCCGACAAACAGCATCGCATCCATTTTTAACATGATTAAGTTCTAATCATCCTCTAATGGATTTGCTTGCACAGTAAACAGGCACTTTTATTTAGCTATTTAGTTTACAAGGCCTATAGCTCAAAAGTGGTACCACTACATTGTTGAGAAATACCAGAGATGATTAAACAGTGGAATATAGATGATCTATGCAAAAGGGAAATATGCTTTACGTAATCAATATCATTTTAATAAATGAAAAGATATTAGATGGTCTAATAGAATAGATGGCCTGTCATACAATGCCATTGTAAGTCACAGAATAGGGGATTGTGGGAATTTTCCTTAAAACTGTGCGAATGGCAACGTAAGCCAGCCCAGAGCGATTTAGGCCAAGACATAAAGAATGTAGTGAGTACTGAAGATTGTATGTCTTTGTTCTACCTTTAAATTGTCTTTGCTCCCTGACATTTTGTTTTCCGAAAAAGTAAAATGAACTCCTTGCTTCTCTTCATGAAGTTTATTCCTCGTCTGAAGCTCGATGAATGTAATCAAATTTTGTCTTTTTTTTTTAGGAGCCTTTAGTCAATGAGGAATGAATTGTTCCTCCTGAGATCCAATAAAGCAATTCCCACAGGGGGTGACATGAAAGAATAGTAGAGGTATTGGGGCACCTGCATCTGCACCGGCTGTGAGACAGGAGAAACTGGGGTTTTTATACATTCAGAAAATACACATAATAGCACATGTGAAGCCTGTCAGACATTATTAACTACTATAATTAACAATGCATATAATTAACAATGCATATAATTAACAATGCACTAGTCTGCGCAAAACACTACAACAGATAAACCCTTCTGCATTTCCTCAGAGACATGAAACCAAGCAATTTCCTGTGTTATCTTTCCACAACTGGGCATGGAGTTTGGTTTTTTTTGTCCAGTTACGGTATGATGGTCATGGCAACGGACTTTTATTTCAGACCAATTCTCAGTTCTCACGCCATGCATCACACCATCACTTCTGTGTTCAGTCACCGGTAGCAGACAGGTTCACTCGTAAGGTCTAAAATCACTCTCGCTGCTTGGTGACACAAGAGATGCATGTTTACAGGAATGAGTGGATATGAGATGTAAATTATTTGAAGAAATTCCAAACATAACCAGTGAGGTTTAAAAGTGGCCATAATTGAACATGTTTTTTTTTTTCATTTGGACTTTTGTATTGTTATAATAAACATAAATTCTGATTTAGCTCCATACTCTGAAATAAAGGTAGGAATTGAACACCCCATTTTTAAGTTTCCAAAACTGAAGCACAGTGGACTATACAAAACGCACATGGTCAGAGAAACGGCTAAATTTTAACCACACCTGAAAAAAATTAAATGAAAATGACTCTTTTGGAATTAAATCTCAAAATATCACTGGGGTTTCTCTGTCCCAGCTGTGCTTTCACCCAGATGGCAGTCTAATGATAAGAATTGATAAAGAACAGTAATGATAACACAAAGTCACTGGAATAATAAATGAATTGTACATACATACTATAATTGTTGTTAATATTTCTATTGTGTAGCTAATATTTTTGTGGACTTAATTTACAAATAAAAACCGCTGTCTAAGTTAATTTGTCATTTTTTATTTGGACACTGGTACATGTGCTGAAACGGGCACACTTATATTCCGCAGTGTCATGGATAGCTGTTATTTAATCTAGACTATAGTGCAAATAAATCACACAGTGCATTGACTAATTCTTCTTCACTGACAACAGGAATATTCAGCCTTTAAGGTAAGGAGCGTGCAGTGATTACAGTGTGTCACTACACCCACCACATGACAAAGCACTTCAGGGATGAGAACCTGAGAACAGCCATGTGGCAGGCAATACCTCAGCACCACACTAATCCAAATGGACCAGTGCGAGGTTTTTTCCAGTGGCTGGAGTGCCAATCCTGCTACCAACCCGCAAGTTATTCCCTGTAAGTTGGAGGACCTCCTTATAGGGCTGGATGTAGATTAATGTCATACCCAGCATGAAGCAATTGCAGGTTAAGGCCCTTATTCAAGGGCCCAACAGAATAGAATCACTCCAGGCATTCATGGGATTTGAACCAGCAACGTTTGCCTGCGTGGCAGAGATCCCTAGCCTCAGAGCCATCACTCCACCCATATACTGCCTTCGTATGTTCTTTAATGCAACTATACCAATTCAAATTCATATGTATGTATTTTATAGACAATGTGGCTACTGGACAGGTGGGAAAAAATAGTTTGTACTACAGAGGTAAACTGTTTATCTCCCAACTGCATGAAAACAACCTAGTTCTGAATATATGATGGACAGATAAAAGGACTTTTAAATACATTGTGTTAATTGCTTTGTTGCTATTGGAGGCTGAATTTCATTTCAGATTCCACCTGATGTATAGTCACCAATGTGGCTGTTATTATTAAGGGTCCAAAGCACGTAGTGCTATGGAACCTTATTGTTTTTGTAAATTGTATTTTATATTGTCACATTTAGGTATTCAAAAATTAAATGAATAAAACTGCAGAACTACAAAACGTGTAAAGGAAGCACACAGGCATAAATACCAGATTCATTTGTTCAATACGGTTTTTAAATTGGCTTTTGGTGCTTCCTTGTTCTGGTACAAATTTTACGTTTATACAATATTTTTAATTATAACTGTGGAGTGCAGTATCCTAATGAATAATACAACCTATAGCCTACAATGATTTTAACGTAATAAAATTGGCCAAAAAAACGGGGATTCGTTTTGAAGCGCCATTCCTCATGAAACAAAGTAGCGAGCGACCTAACTATAAACCTACCAACATTACGCTGACAGACCACGTGTTACTTGGCCGGAAGTGGATTGTGACCTTTCACCTCTCTTCCCATTGGCTCGCTCTTTCCTGTTTCGGCGGCTCGTACGGAGTAGTGCGGGTATGGATTCTCCCATTCGGCATCCAGCTCAATCTACCCGTTAATCCCACCGCGGATGTCCGCTGTTTGCCTTGTGTCGGCGCCTCTCTCATAGCTTTATAAGGCTCGATGATTATTTTGTTATTTCGGTCGTACAGTAGCTTTCTGATGCCGCAGTAGCTCGAGCCCGTGTCTGTAGTAGCGGTCATGTTTGGGTCCCTCCCATTTAAATAAAATGTGACGTAATAAAATGTGTCCGAGTTCCGATTTTGTCTTTAATACGATTATCATCGTTTTGTATGAGTTTGCTTTGCATACCCAGCGTTTACCCTACTTGCACAAGCAGCCTGCGTTGATAGTTAGTGATACTCTAGTGCTGTAAATGTAGACAATAACGTAAAATAATAACACTATATAATAGCACTTTGTGCGCATGCAGGCTTGCCTCGCTGAACTAACAGCTGGTTATGAAAACATTTGTCAGTTTGTGCAGCTGTTAAATGAAAGTTGGCCATCCACACAAATACACATATATTAAAGTATATACATATTGCTAGTAGTTTATGTACAAGCCTATAGCGATGACATAGTTTATCGGTTTGATTTATGTGTTTTTTGTTCGTGTTTTTAGCAATGGCTCCTCGCAAGGGTAAAGAAAAGAAGGAAGAACAGGTCATCAGCCTGGGTCCCCAGGTCGCCGACGGCGAGAACGTCTTTGGAGTATGTCACATCTTCGCGTCCTTCAATGACACCTTTGTCCATGTCACTGATCTCTCCGGAAAGTGAGTCCTTTGAAATTTTGACCATTTCTTTTTAAGGTACAGAAATGGACTTTGGGCAACATTTTTGTACCGTTGGGGGTACATTAATACGGTCTGCACCTTAGGGGACAAAACTGTACCAGGCCTGTACCATTTTTTCTGACAGTGTAGGGGAGTAACAGTGTATGACAGTGTATGACCATGCCACCCCTGCCATCGTCCCACAGAGAGACTATCTGCCGCGTGACGGGAGGCATGAAGGTGAAAGCGGACAGAGACGAGTCGTCTCCCTACGCCGCCATGCTGGCAGCCCAGGATGTGGCCCAGAGGTGCAAGGAACTGGGCATTACTGCCCTGCACATCAAGCTGAGAGCCACTGGGGGCAACAGGTGGGCCGATCATGCGCAAATCTAGTACAGCACTGATTTTCTATCTCCTTTTGTGGAAGCTGGAGAATCGCACGTCAGATTCCCGTTTGCTGCTGTCTGGTGCTACGTTGAAATTGATTTGGCCAGTAGGTGGCAGAGTAGTTACAGAACTGGCCATTAAAGGATAACTTTGTTGACATGCTTAATTTGGGCTGCGTGCCTAAATGTCCAGCTAGATGAATGCATGAGATGGGGAAGTGTTTTGTGTTTATGTGTCCCGTATTTCTGCTGTGTTAACAGTAGTAATGTACACAGAATAGTAGCTTTAATGAGTTCAGATCTGATAAAGCTCGTAAGTGATGTTTGCGTGGTGAGGATTCCATTTTGTCCCTTTAATCCCCAATAGGGTGTCTGTGATGTTCTGCTAGTCTGCATTTGTGTATCTAGTGCTGTCTGACTGTCAATGGCGGCTTCTTACGAACTTTTTCTCCTCTGGTCCAAGGACCAAAACTCCAGGGCCAGGTGCACAGTCAGCGCTACGCGCCTTGGCTCGTTCTGGCATGAAAATCGGCCGCATCGGTAAGGAACAGTGACGCGATTGGTTTTCCAACCCCCCCCCCCAGCAGACAGCAAGGGTTAAACGAAGGCAACCGTGTTAAACAAAACATCCTCTGCGAGGGGAACTTTTTCTTAGCTATTACTTAGTGGGAAAAGTACAAAGAGGCTCTCGGTTTTAGCACAAACAAAAGCCACACACAGAGAGTTAGGCTTCACTTCGTCTGCGTCACTGGCTCTGGTGGAACTTTACACTGATCAAGAACAATGGACTTCACACTTCTTCAATTTTTTTAAAGAACCGATTCTTGGAGGTATTTTCTGTTTTGACGCTTGTGCACAAACAGGTGCTATAGTGTTGGCATCGCCAAGTGTAGTGAACACCAGAGTGCTTATCATGGGGAGTTGCTGACTCTCCTGGGAGATATGGTGGAGCAGTGGTTTGCAATCCTGTTCCTGGTACCCCCCCCCCCGCCAACCTTATCAGGGTGAAATGGTCCTTAAAATGCTAATAATGTATGTGTCAGGTTGAAAACTGTGGGTTGGAATGAAAACATTGTGGCGGGGGGGGGCACCAGAAACAGGGCTGAGAACCCCGGGGGGGGGGGACTTTGATAATTTGTTTGTGATGACGATGCTCATTATGGGGGGGCTGTCATGTCTAACTGTTACCGTTTTCATGGGTCTTTTCTCACAGAGGATGTCACCCCGATTCCATCGGACAGCACCCGCAGGAAGGGCGGTCGCCGTGGCCGACGCCTGTAAAGCTCTTCTCTTCTAATAAAAAGTCAAGTGCAGATGTTTTCTGGCTTTGTGTTTTCCTATGTTTTGTCTGTTTGTTTCACTTGGCCAGTTACAGTCTTTTGGCGGGGGTGGGGGGGACCTTTCAAGAGGAAAAGCCCCTTTTTAATACTGAAACTGTTGCTTTAGAGAATGGTAATGTACAACAGTGAGATGAGGGGCCTGTATCGAGAAGCAGGATGATATGTCGTATTTACAGTCTGGGTTAAATGTAGGTGAACAGAGATAAAGTCCATTTAAACTGGACCTTAAATCCAAAAGGTTAACTGGCCAAGCAGGAAATCTGGCTTTGTGACACGGGCCCCAGGTTCACGATGAGTCTTGAGGTCAGAGTGTGAGGTCTCTCTGTCCTCCTCTGGCTGGCCAGTCTCCATGTCCTGGAGACATCTGGACTTCAGAATCAGTTTATTTTCCAAGTGTTCTGACATCTGAGGGATCTTTCGCGGTGACATGCTGTCAGGCATGTGACAACACAGAGAATAGTGAATCTAAAACTTCAAATGATAACGAAAAAAAAAATTATTACATCACAATACAAAGAATCCTATAAATGGTTAGAATTAGTCCATTCTGCTGTTTTATGAAAATAAAACCAGTTTATGAAGTACAGTGCTGTGAAAAAGTATTTGCTGATTCCTGATTTCTTATTTTTATGCATATTTGTCATGCTTACCTGTTTCAGATCATCAAACAAATTTTAATATCAGACAAAGATACCCAGAGTAAATACAAAATGCAGTTTTAAATGATGTCATTTATTAAGGTAAAAAAGATATCCAAACCAACATGGCCCTGTGTGAAAAAGTAATTGCATTGGTGAAGCATGACTTACGTAACTGTAATAAACCACAATTATTGGAAAGCTGAGTTCAATGTCACTAGCCACACCCAGGCCTGATTACTGCCAGACCTGGTCAATCAAGAAATCACTGAAATAGAACTTGTCTGACAAAGGCTAAAAGATCTCAAAAAGAAAAACAAACCAAAATAAATCAGCACCTCCTACTACGATCTAAAGAAACTCAAGAACAAATGAGAAACATTTGACATCTATCAGGCTGCAAAGGGTTACAAAGCCATTTCTCAGGCTTTGGGACTCCAGCAGACCTCAGTGAGACCCATTATCCACTAGACAACTTTTTGGAGGGTTCGTGTCCCATTACATCTGCCGTAAACTAACACAGCATTTCATTAAAAGGACATCATACCAACAGTCAAGCATGGTGGTGGTAGCGTGATGGTCCAGGGCTGCTTTGCTGGGTCAGGACCTGGACGACTGACTGTAACTGATGGAACCATGAATTCTGCTCTCTACCAGAAAATCCTGAAGGACAATGTCCGGCCATCAGTTTGTGCCCCGAAGCTCAAATGCACTTGGGTTATGCAGCAGGACAATGATCCAAAGCACGAGCAAGTTCACCTCTGAATAGCTCAAAAAAAATAATAATAAGGTTTTGGAGTGGCCTAGTCAAAGTCCGGACTTTAATCCAGCTGAGACGCTTTGGTGAAAACCCTCCAATTTGGCTGAATTGACACAATTCTGCAAAGAAGAGCGGGCAAGGATTCCTGCACAGTGATGTGCAGGACTCCCTGCTGGTAATCGCAAATGCTTTATTGTAGTTCTTGCTGCCAAGGGTTGCACAACCAGTTATTAGATTTCGGGGGCAATTACTTTTTCACATAGGGCCAGGTAGGTTTGGATAGCTTTCTCCCCCCTTAATGAACAGCTGTGACAAATATGCATAAAAATAAGAAATCAGTAAGGGGGCAAATACTTTTTCACAGCACTGTAAATTTTGTATAATATAGCTGTATATAGAACAAGAAGACACGAGATACCTAATTAATATTTTTAAATATCTTTTCAAGAGCTCAAATCTCATCATACCGTACGGTATTCGTTAGGGGCGCAACAATTAATGTATCGATGTATCGATTCAACGGCAAGCGACCCGATACATGGACGTGACCGCATAAATGTTGGTGCATGCGTTTTTATTTTCTCACCTGTTCCAGTACACATGGTCTACACCAGGGGTGCCCAATACGTGGACCGGGGTCCACTGTTCGATCGCAAAGGTAGGTTGGGTAGATCGTATGGCATAAAAAACAGGGGATGGATGAGGCGATCGACCGCGCCAGCTGCTGCACGCTACCGAGTCGCCTCCAGTTTATTTCTACTAAACTTAAGAAAGGGTATAAAAATGAATGAGGGAGCTGGACCAAGTAAGAAGCCAAAAACCTACGACTTCCATGCGGAATGGGGGGAGGCCGGACTGCTTTTATCCACCATGTCATATTCGAAGTGCATTTGCCTCATCCGTCAGTCTACTGTTGCTATTCGGAAGAAGGGAAATGTGGAGCGGCATTTTCGGACCGTTCATAAAAACGACGACATTAACTTCCCTCCGAAAAGCGAGATGAGAAATAGAAAGGTGAAGGATCTAAAATCCCAGTTCAATTCAGAAATACTTTATTTATCCCAAAGGGAAATTGATAATAATAATATATAGTAATAATAATAAATAATAATATTAAAGAATACTCAAAATTTTATACATAAATATATGTTTTACATCATTTTGACTTGGTGATTTATAAGTAGCTGGCTAGCGTACCTTCAGAGCGTGTGTCTGTAGTCCGGCCGGTGACATGGGACGCTACGCTCAGAGCACACAATCTCCTGAACACGTTGACCATGTAATTTTTCTTAAAAACAATCTCTCAAAGAAGATTACTGACATACGTGTCTCACCGCAGAAGTCAGTCGTGTTAATCTTCCTCGTTCTGCATGTCTGTCCATGCTATTGCATTTTATTTTACTTGTTATCAACATACTTTTTGTTACACTTTTGTATTTGTCTGGAGAAGACTTGATTCAAAATAAAAATTAATCACCATGTTAATCTACATCCATCCAAAGTTTTTATTTTTACTTTATTGCACTTTATTTTGCTTGATTTATGGGACATACTTGACCACACTAGATTTTGTTTACAGTTCCCAATAAAATATGATAAAATTCTGATTATATTTGCCTTTTTAAATTCGTTGAAATGTAAAGGATTGTGTGAAATTTCATCGACTACTAACCCCAGTATCGAACTGAATCGAGTCGTATCATATCGTATCGTGGGAATTTCTGAGGTATCAAAAAAAATCAAACCGTTGGCTTAAGGGATCGATATTGTATCGTATGGCGAGGAAAGCTGTGATTTACACCCCTAGTATTCGTAACATTTGTTACCCTAACCCCCTGTATTGTTATCAAAGATAGTTATATGTACAGCAAACACTATAGCTCCCTTCTTAAAGTTCAACATTGTGTGATTTAAAGTGTTGCAATGCTTGCATGTCAAGTAGCGGTCCAAGATTGTCAAGGTTGCACAGATTCAGTTTTTAAATAACTTTTTTGCCAGTAGACGTACTTCTGTTTACTGTACATGAACATGTCGTTGAACATGTGAAACTAAGTCCAATAGAGAAGTGCTATGAAAATCGTAATGCGGGGGGGAAAACCCCGAACAAGCGATTTGCTGTGACTAATTCACTGCTGTTTAGACGCAGCTTTTCTGGTCACATTCGGGCTGATGTTTCAGTCCCTAGTAAGTAGCATCTGGCCAAAATGTACCCTAAAGACGTCTGGCCCAGAGTTTAAACAGGGTTAATACCCTGTTATTCAATTAAATTAATGCAAGACATAATTTTTTTTAATAAATCCCCCATTCATCATCTAACCACTTATTGCAGTCAGAGTCACTGTGAAATTAGGAATTTAATAAAAGCTGTATACTTTGATCGGATCTGTGGCTGGACCTAGCAGATACAAACTGTGTCACCAGAACCCATGTATGATAAGAATATAATAGAACAGAACAGAATAGAAGCGGCATTGTCGTTGTGTACTAAATACGCAACAAATGTAGGTGTAATAAAAGAAAAAGAAAAGAAATCATTAGGCATGATAAGAAAATGTCTGAATGTCCGCGTGGTGTGATTTCACATCCCCTTGGAGGTGCATCATCAGCTACGTCCACTCGCATTTTGGCCGCTTGGGGGTTTTTCCAGGTACTGCCACTATGTCTTATATCTGCATGTCTCTGTTAGATTTTCGCCGGTGATTTGTAAGAACTGGGAAATCCCGTGGGGGGGGGGGGGGGGGGCGGGGGGGGGGGGGGGGGGGGGGGGGGGGGGGGGGGGGGGGGGGGGGGGGGGGGGG
>JAODKC010000051.1:2525302-2538896 GCA_026777985.1 Mormyrops attenuatus | reverse complement strand
AAACCTACTGGATAGTAGCTCTCCAGGACCGGAGTTGGAGACCCCTGGTCTAGGGCATCGTACTGTACAATATAAAGTATCGTTGTCTTAAAGTCGCAGTTTTTATTTTTGTTGGAAATAACATCCATAAAATGCTTCTCACAATGGTCAGATGTCACCAGCCAAGCTTATCAGGAAACAGTTCATTTCAGGCGGGCTGCTTAGCTAACGTTAATAACATTTAAAATTTAAATTATATTCCAACAGAAACAAGTGTGTGATGACGTAGCCAGGCGATTGAAGCTTTTTGAAGATACTTGGAGAGATGGGAAACTATCCCTCCCTGTTAGAAGAAGAATGAACCTGCTGGCACAAGGTATGAAGGTTCTGCAGTGCTAAACGTTGTGTGATTTGAATGGGGGCTGGGGGTTTATGTTACTCTGAATGGTTACCTGTAACCTGTAACAGCATTTTAAGAAAATTCGATATACAGTAAGTTATAAGTTATTGATTTTGTTCTGCAGAAGAGGGTTGTAGGTGATGGTCGATCCTTGTCTCTATGTTGGAAGTGTGTCACATGGTGTGAACTATTTCACATGGAGTCATGGTGGCCACTTCCTTGTCCCAGAGATGAGGAGCCAGAAGTGGGACAGTGCGGACGAGATCCACCGAGCCCTGATGGTCGACTTCGCTGGCGAGGTCAGCCAGTGGATGGTGGGAGTCAAGCGGCTGATCGCCGAAGCGCGGAGCCTGAGCCCGGATGTCCTGAACACTGCACCGTCGGATCCGTTCCCAGACTCGTGTCACGGTGGAGACGCGGCCACAGAGTAGACTGAGACGGCATTTACTGGCAGTTTCTGACAGGATGGCTGTTTCTTTTTCCCTCTTGTTTTTGCAGTTTTGGAGCAAGGTGGGTCCTTGTGACTTGGGTTCTTGAGAAGTTGCGTCCAGTGTTTTGTTTTTGTGTTTCTTTTTCTGTGTTTCTTTGGAATAAATGTTCCTCATTCCCAGTGGGTGTTAAAGGGAAGCATAACTGAGCATTTAACAGTTTTCGGTCTACACTTTTTGAACGATATGTAATGCACTTGTTTGTATCTGTTTATTTTTTTCCACTGCAACTGAATCTTTCTCACCCTCAGTTTCTGCTGGATGAGTAACATCTGATGAGGAGACAGTCGTATTTGTAGCCTGTGTCGTCCGTAATCTGAAGGGCCCGTTGGGTGGTTTCTGTGTTTAATGTAACGGGTGCCCAGCAGTAACAGTAAGAAGCCCTGGTTTCTTTGAAATACTGAATGAGGATGTAACATTGTTTCATTCCATTGTTATTGTTTTGTATACATGTAAAGCACCGTTTGTTTGGCATAATGATGTTTTATTCACGCCATTTGCTTTGTGTATCTGTTTGTGTATCCTAACGGCACAGTGCGCGTTTCAAACTTTTCTTTAAAGGGGAATTCATCCAGAATTTTCTTTTGTTGTTCTGTTTGTGTTTTTATGGTAGAAATCCCCATGAAAGGGGGAGGGGGGTCATTTAATTTTTGGGTTCATGCCATAAAGTTAGCATTTGGTTTTGTGCTTTGTCCCCTCCAACCCCCCCTCCGTGTGGATTCCTCCCCGCCCCCATGCATTTCGGTGTCACCACAGAAACCGTTTACCTTTCAGTGGCATGGAGCTGTGGAAGGACGGGAACCGGAGAAGGGCAGAGAGATGTGAGAGAGTCAGTGGTGCATGTAATGTTGCTGGGTTAGGGTTTATAGCATGAGGTTTGGGGAATGTATATTTTTGTATTTCATTCCCTTTTAACCACCAGCTTTCGGGACTTTCGGGAGATGCTACATGCATCCAAGGTTACCCGAACAGATATAAATGTATTTGAATTATTTGATCAATAATTTAAAAATCATATAAAATATAAAAAATAAAACAATTTAAATGGTGATTCTTAACATGCTTGGGTGATTTATGCTGTGGAATTTGATAGCCCCTCATTGAAATCGTGACATTTGTGAGGTGTGAGGGATTTGCATGTTTGTCCTCGACACACTTGTGTTTTTGCGACTTCTGTCTTTACATTTTACTGAGGCAGTCCTTGATCCAGTTCTCAGTCTCCTCCGGGGACGTCCGTTGCCATGTTTCTCTGATTGTTTTTAACACCTACACACCTGATTTAACTCATAAACCACATGATTATCTGTCTTAGGCATATAAGTAGCAGGACTAGAACAAAACTGTGGACTGGTTTCGAGAAGCCTGCGGACTGGGTTCAGAACCACTGATATACTGGGACTAAGGTGCAATTACACCCAAGTCACCTGAAGATGGCGCTTGTATCTCACTTTTCTGACACGGCACTTGCGCTGCCTTGTCTCCAGTGTGTTTGAGCCCGAGTCGATGCTTTGCCAGCGTTTAGGGTTGTCATCTCATTCCCTTAAAATCCTGGACACCCAGCCATTGACCAAAAATACTTCACATAGTGACACCATTTCAAAGGTGTGTTTAGGTCTGTTTGATAGGGAAGTCGATTGGGACACTCCGTGTGCCGGAATGAATTTTGTTCTTTCCAGGACAGATGACCAAAATCTGGAAAATCCCGGATGGGTGGCAGCCCCATTTCGGATACGGTGCGCCTTGCATGCAGGTACTGCGAGGTTGGTGACGTTCGAGTCCCGGTGAATGAAAGTTATATATTTAAATATATATATAAACTTATATATATTTCAGTTTCAAACAGCACTTTCTCCTGCTTCCCGCCAAAATGTGCCTCTGTTTAACTCTTTTTAAAAATATGTAACTTTTGTTAATATCTGGGCCTAGCGGACACAGCGCTGACGAAGGTGAGGATGTTGCTGAAGCAGCGTGAGAGCGGCACATGGGCAGTGTAGCGTACGGCTCTGCCAGTTAGGATGCTTAACAGCAGCTAGCAGACTTACCCTCCAAGCTACACCCATAAGATGCAAGTTGAGTTTGGAGTTTTTATCAAATGAGACCAGGTCTAGGGATTGTGACAGACTAAATAACAAAGTTTTATAAGACATTCTCTACTTATATAGGTTTCAATCTTGAAATTAGAAGCCAAACATTATAGTCACAGGAAAAATTATATGAAGGCTTAAGTGGAAATTAGTGGGAGAACATTTTAAAATGAACTTGAGGAAGCACTTCTTCACACGGCGTGTAGTTGGAGTGTGGAATAGTCTTCCTGCTAGTGTAGCGCAGGCTAAAACCCTGGGGTCCTTTAAATCTGAGCTAGATAAGATTTTAACAACTCTGAGCTATTAGTTAGGTTCTCCCCAAACGAGCCTGATGGGCCAAATGGCCTCCTCTCGTTTGTAAATTTCTTATGTTCTTATTTTCTTAAGGAATGGGCTCACTAATATTACATAGAACTGTGTAAGTAAGATGGGGTCAGTAGAGAGAAGCGATCCAATGTAGATGTACTTCTGCAAATAAAGCATGTTTGTTAAATACAGCTTTTTCCCCCACAAAGTGACTGCTGACCATTTCTGCTCCAGGATCCAGTTTTAAGGTATGGGGCTGGTGAGCGGCTCAATGGCTTAAGTCTCTGTGCTTGTGAGCTGAAGGTCACCGGTTTGAGTCCTGCTCCTGCTCCTGCTGGAGTGGCTGACTGGCTGGGGGCCCATGAGCAAGGCCTTTAACCCCCCAGCTTTGTGCATGCTGCAGTCTGACCTCCTAAGGTAGTAAAGAGAAGCATTAATCTGTAAGAAGTTGTAAGTGTGTGAATAAAAGTTTTTAATTGTGCTCCAGTATAGCAGAGCACACACATTAATTAATTAATTAATTTGCATGAGTTTAGCCACATAGCTCTTTCATTTTCCAGTCTTCCCCTCTGAGTGGGGGGGGGTTAAAGGTCTTGCTTAAGGGCCCACAGAGACACAACCATTCCTGCAGGACTGGGGTTTGAACCAGTGACCTTCTGCTTATAAGCAGAGACTTAACCCAGTGAAGCAGTCAGTCTGGAAAAAATGAGAATACAGATGTAGTGCAAAACTCCTTGGCACAGACCCTTTCATACTCCCCACACCTTGGGGTCACAGTGCAGGGGCAGCTAATGTGCACTGTTCTCTGCAGTGGCTGGGGTTCGAACCCACAAGCTTCTGCTCACTGCCCCATTCAACCCAGACCTGAATTTACCTTTTGACTCTGGTGCAGATACGGGCCAGATTTGGCAAAGCCGACCCCAGCACCTGCACACGGTGTCATGCCATGATGCCAGCCTGTGTGGCTGCAGCCCTCCAGATTCAGTGTGAATCTGGCCCAGATATGGCCTTCATCTGTTTCAAATCCAGAAAGCAGATTCAGACCAGTATCGGTCTGTCGTGGAAAAAGACACCAGGCCAGATCCGGTTTACGGATCTGCGACGATTTATAAACAATATTTGGCCCAGATCCGGATTGGCCTCATCTTGCTATGTGGGAACTGAAGCAGTGTTCATCCAGCTATTTGACAAGGTAATCATAAAGTTTTGAAGAGCATAAGAAATTCTTGCAAGTTTTCACTGTTACTCTTAATTTGCATATGCCTTAACGCTAAATTGTGTTATTTGTTCTGAGCAGAAGTGCACTGAATACCCAGGCATATAGCTTTAAGAGAGAATGATACAAACAAGATGCACTGGCAGAAATATCAGCAACTTTCACGTCTGGTGGGGCGGCGTAAGTAACAATGGACAGTTTCATTTCTTACTTGATAATTTGGCAAACGGAAAGCCTTTCCCAGATAACAACAAAAAAGGTTCTGCATGGTTCTGCTTATGGAGATACTTTTGTCCAAAGTGACGCCCAAGTGAGGCAAAGGACACATCGCAAACATCCATGCTGCTAAGGATTCTGCTAGGCTGAGCTTCCAGTGAAAGCCCAGGTACAGGTGTGAGTAGCGTTGGAGCAGGAGCTACACGCCAACTACACAACTACACATATTACTATTAACAAACTAAGACGCTAATATGACTATTCAAGGGCCTGGAAGTGCCTGGACTACAAAGCACTTGTTGTAAGTTGCTCTGGAAAAGAGCGTCTGCTAAATGCTGTAAATATAGATGTAAAATAAAAGCATTCAAAGATCACTAAGAGTCATCAGTGTCGCCACATAAACTGTAACCACGTACAGTAAAGAGTGAGCTACATGTATTCATGTATACTTTCCTGTTTCAGTGCAGCACTGACCAAAGGATTGTGGGCCGTGTCATTAAGCCAATGTATGAATTACTCTCCACCCTGGAAGGGAACATAATGTATGTAAAATATCTGCGGCCAGTTTCTGCTCCGCGCAGGAATGCGCGTCTGCCAACACGCCCTTCGGCTTGTCGGTTCGGTGAGGGTTACGTGCCGAAGAACGCCATCTATGCCGTTTTGCTCTGCTTCAGTAGTCATATGAGGGCCCCTTCGCTGTAAACACATACATACCAAGGCCCTTAAACAATAAACACCCTCAGAGAAATCAAAATGAAGTTCAATTCCTTATTCGGAAAGACAAGTGTAGCCGTGCGATATGGTACGTCTGATTCCACCCCTTGATACTTTGATCTCTAACACGAGTCGTCTGCATTTTCAGCAGTTAATGGCGGTAATGAAAACAGAACAACTTATATTTTTAACCGGCGTCATTGTTAAAGAGGACGATCAGGATTCTAATCCACGTTGAAACAAATGTCTGACTGATGAGGTGCCAATGTGAGACAGAAAGTGTAAAAAAATAATTGTAGTGAATTAAAAGGCAAAACTGCTGGCTTGCTGGTGTGCCTCCCCTCCCCCAAACAGGAAACACCCCCTACCCAACCCCACAAAAATAATCCTCCCCTGACAAGCCTCAACTCCTGCTTTTCAGGGAAGGTGGTGCTCGTCTGTCAGGCTAATCTGTGATGTTTGTTGCCGCTAAAGATTGTTTAATAACCAGATAATGTGGGACTGCTCGCCCTGTTACTGAAGGAGCCTATTCCCGCTTTAAGTCGGTGCTTCTGGCAAAAGAATTATTAATAGCTGGGTGCTTTTCCACAAACAGCATTTAAGCTGGCCGACTTAATACCTATGTAATCAAGCCATAAAGCATCAGGAAAATCTCAGATTTTCATCAGTTTACAGGTATTTTCATCAATTTTGTTGAAAAACAGGACTTGTGCCTGTCTGGAAGGGGAAGGGTGACCGCCTGGAAAAAAACAAAGATCCAGGCCCTTAATGACTGTTGTGTACAGCCATTATCAGTGTGTCTGTCTGTGGGGAGAATGTCGACCTCATTGAGAGGTTCACTTACCTTCATGCCTCTGGTGACTCTTCCTATCAAGTCAGCAGACGGATTGGGAGAGCAAGGGGGGGTCATGACTCATGAGGTCGCTGGAAAGGGGTGTGTGGCGTTCCCGAAACCTTTGCAAGAGGACAAAGGTCCAAGTCTTTAGAGTCCTGGTGCTCCCTGTCTTGCTGTATGGCTGTGAGACATGGACGCCATCCAGTGAGCTGAGACGAAGACTGGACTCCTTCGGTACTGTGTCTCTTCGGAGAATCCTTGGGTACCACTGGTTTGACTTTGTATCGAATGAGCGGTTGCTGGTGGAGTCCCTAATGAAGCACATTACCTGCATTGTGAGGGAGCTTCCGTTATAGAGACAGAGTCATACAATAAGACAGGCGACTTTAATGGGCCATTTGCCTACTGGTCTTAATCTGCTTTTTGTGAAACTGGGAAACGATGACCCACCACAAGTGACGTGATCGCTGTCTATTTAGTGCCCTCTGTCCTCACCCAAGTTGCCACGAACTCCATCGGTGACAAGATAACAGTTTATGATTTAGATGCTCCTGAACTTTGCTCATGATGGAAAGGCTATGCTGCAGTTAGAGCTACACGATATCACATTGCCATGTGATCGCTTTCATACGTGCACATGTGCAATAATCACCTGGGCTTTAGACAACGGGTGAAACACTTGCCTGAAATTTTTGTGAAACAGTAGTCTGTATAAATTCGGCATATCCTTATGTTTATTAAATGCGGTTAGCGGAGCCGCATGCTACTGTTTTGGTAAATCATGGAAGCGATAAGCACTGAAGTGGCGGTGAGGAAAGGGACAGATCAGCAGGCACAACATCTTTAAGAAGAGGAGATATTGCGGGTAAACAAGGTAAAAAGATGTCGGTGGTGAGGTGGTACTTTTAGTAGTTTAATATCAGACACGTTTGTTAAACATTATTATAGGATACGACAAATTTATACTAACTTTTGGGCTTCACAATATACTTCTTATTAATTAAATTTTTTAGGTGCACTACTAATCTGCATACTAAACGTCTGTATAGTACCGAAAAGCCTGATGTTTGTGGCCATCATCTAAAGGCCTGGTGATTACTGGGCATGCTCCATACATCCGCGCCCTGATCTCATGCAGCCCTAACTGAGGCCGGCCAACTTCGGCAGTCATAAGCGGCAGCGAAAAAAGCTAAACTGCACGCTAAAGGTGATTTTTACAAGTAGATGACAGAAGACCTAAATACACACCTCCAGGTTTTAATCAATGTCATTCACATGTATCTTTTAAATGAACAAATTTTAAAATTTGTTTTCCATTGAGAATTAAAAATTGGACTTTCCAGAGATATCACAAAGCAGGATTTTGTGGATTGCCTAGCTGGATAGCTTGTCAGATTTAAGGTAGTCTGGATTAAATGTAAGTCAACAAAGATAAAGTCCATCTAAACTGAATAAGAAATCTGGCTTCGTCATACAGGCCTTTGATGTTTTTCGTATGTGTATTTTTTCTACTGCTGACTTTGGCCTTGTCCGCACGTACACGGGAATTTTTAAAAATGGTGTTTTCCCTCCTCCGTTATTAAAATAAATCCCGTGTACACAAATGCTGATTTCTCTGTCGATGCTCAAAACGGAGTTTCTGAAAATCTTCACTCTGGACAGGGTTTTTCAAAACCTCAGTTTTCAGTTACCTAATACGCTGTTTGTGTGTGGACGAAAGGCCAAAACGCATAGAAAAAGTTCTGTTTTAAAAAATACCCATGTATGTGTGGATGAGGCCCTTAGGTCCTAAATCTACATTACAGCTGGACTGACAAATTGGTTAAAACTGCTGCTGCATATCAAGCCATGATATAAAGAAGAAGCGACACATTTGGGCTGAAATGGACCATTCTGTCTCCTCTCTCTCTGCCATTCAGAGCGCTTAATTCGGTTTGGGACCATGACAGGTTTTCCGGATTGAAGGGATTGTGGAAAGTATTGCAGACTTCTAGTGCAGAACAAAAAAGGCATTGTTACAAGCACTTAAATTTGATGAAATTTAAAATGGGAAAAAATGTATTTGCTTGGAGGAAAAAAAACACCTTGAAAAGAGCATTTCATTTTACCACAGGTGAACACAACGAATACTTGTCAGACTTAAAGTAGTCTGGGCTGAAGGTAAGTGAATGAATACAAAATCCATTTATTTATAATAAAGTGCAAGCAAGAAATCCGGCTTCATGATACAGGACACAGGGAGGTGTTCCACGAAGCAGGATTTCTTGCTTAGCCGAATAGCTTGTTAGATTTAAGGTAGTCTGGGATAAATACTACCTTAAATTCAACAAGTTATCCGGCTAAGCAACATATCCTGCTTTGTGGCATACCCCCCAGGTGAGCGCAAAAATCAGCATCAAACTGCATTGATCTGGGGTATATTTATTATTTATAACACTGTGCTCTCATTCCTTTCAGGTTCCAGTCTTTTCATGTGTGTCTCACAAAACTTTTGAGTGTTTTGCCCAAATCTCATTTCTCCAGAAATCCCTTTTGTTTCTATAGCTCAAATTTGCTTATCGCAAATCCATTAGGTTTATCCTTAACGCAACTATTGTGTTATAGGAGAACATATTTAATTTTAAAGTCTTCGTGTTCAACAGAACACCTGACAAGAATTTATTAATATCAATAAATGTGCTTTATCGCAGACACAACACCTCCAATGCCACTCTTATTGTTCAGAGTTTATTGTTCTAGAAATTGTGGTGCTATAGAGAACATACATGTCATATAAATTAAAGGAGCAAAGATAAACTTTCATCTCATTCCTGATTTTCAAACATGCGCTAAAACCTCATCGGAAAAGTGGTGCTTTGAATGACACATGGCAAAGCACTGGAAACATGGTGACATCTTAAATTGCACAATGTCCCTCCTTAAATCATACCCACAGCCTTCTTCCCAGTTACATAATAATACAGACATTAAGCAAAATAATGCTTAGTACAGTATCATATCTTGTACCTAACAAACTATACCGGGGGGTATTCCACAAAGCAGGATTTCTTGCTTAGCCGGATAACTTGTCAGATTTAAGGTAGTCTGGGCTAAATGTAAGTGAACGAAGATAAAGACAATTTAACCCAGATTACCTTAAATCCAAGAAGTTATCCAGCTAAGCAAGAAGTCCTGCTTTGTGAAATATCCCCCAGGGCTCTTCAAATCTGGACCTCAATTCCAAATCCAGGCCTTGTTTTCAGTTCTCCCAGGTAGTTAGTTTGCTGAGGTTCATTGGACTTAGGAAATTGCCCAGGTGTGCATGCATGTTGTGTGAACATGCTCTGCGGTGGGTTGGTGCCCCATTCTGGGTTGTCCCATGCCTGACGCTGGTAGCCCCCAGGAGAGGCTCTGGACCCCCCGCAACCATGTATAGGATAAGCAGTAAATGGGTGGATTCTGATTGGTCAGAGGCTTCACACCTAGCTCATAGGTAAAGGAAGGCAGGAAAATCAGCAGCGCTTGGACCTGGAGGACCGTGATTTGAACAGCCCTGAACTATACTGTCTATAGCTCAACGCATAATATTAAGGCAGTTAATCCCTTTACAAAACAAGTAATAAATATGTATCTACTCTTTAAAGTTAAATCAACATTCAAATTTACTCAAGCAAGTAAGTTAGATGAGATGTACAAAAACAGGAATGCATAGGGTTTAGTGGAAAAATCTTCTGTGAGGCTAAAAGATTCAGTGTAACTTTCACATTCAGAAGCCCTTGGTCTAGAGCAGGCCTGAGCAGTTATTTTCTGTGCTGAGCTTCCCCATACTGTTTCAACGGGGGCGTTTTCTTAACGATTATTTTTACGTCCCATGAAAGCTACAGAAACAAACTTGTTAGATTTGATCTTTTTTGGAAATGCATGCAGAAAACAATAGAACCAATGCATTTTCATGTTTAGCTTATATATTAAGTATTAATTAAAAGAAAAAAATCGCAGGGAAAAATCTGTTCATCTTCATAGATTTATTTTTTTATTTTATTTATTTTTTCTTATTTTAATGACCTCTCAAACCAGTACAAATAGCTCCGTGGGCTGTTTTTGCCCAGGTCTGCTCCAGATAGACACATATATAGGATTTGCTATTATTATTATTATTATTACGATTATTATTATTATTATTATTACTCTCAGCTGGGCGCCAGTTCCCCTTGCTGATCCCAGAACAGAGATGCCGCCCCCCTCTCAGCCTGATGCGACGGGCTGGAAGTATGACCTCCGGTTCCATCCTGTTTCGTCTGGATGCAGCGTGCACCCCAAGGGTGGTGTTTTTACTGCACGCAGCTGGGGAGTCGCCCACTCATGGGAATGAACACTCATACCCGGATTCCCCCGGGGAGGGGGGCGACGACTTCTGTCCCAGCAGGCACACAAATGTCTGAGCGGTGGTCTTTAAAAAAAAAGAAAAAAAAAACCTTATATCCGGTCTCCCAGGGCAACCAAGGGCGCTGCGGGGGGGCTGCAACAGCGAGGCCACTCAGTCCCGGCGCTCGCCCCAGTTCCACTCGCCTGACCTCATGTAGTTGGGAACGCACTGGCACACAGAGGGGCTGTAGTAGTGGTCGGGGGGGCACTTCCGGCGTGGCGTCCTGCAGGGCAGCCTGTAGCAGCTGTGACAGGAATAAAAAAGAAAGGGGTTGGGGTTCGGGCGCTGTGGAATGCAGACCTGTCCCCTGGGGGCAGTCTGTGGTCTGAGATGTGAGCCCAGTCCTCTTTACTGCACCCAGTAACACTCCCAGTCACCATCACCAACGACACTTGACTTAACATCAACATCTCGCTGCGCGGCTAAGTCGCGTGCCAGCGAGACGTGATCCCACATTCTGCTGGCATTGGTGGCCCCATCGGCGGTAAGTTCCTCCTATAGCGGTGGTGTGAGTGTGGGAGGCGGGGAGAGGGAGGACAGCCTGTGAGGGAAAGGGAACGAGCCGCGCACCACACTCCACCTGCGTGAGAATGTAACCGCTCCTGATAAGAAGCTCGCCAAGAAGAGCGTCTGTGTTATAGGCAGCCCTCCAGACATAAAACACTGCATGTTGATTGGCCTTCAGCCGTCGTTACTGCTGTGTCTGTCTGAACGGAGCAGAATCGCTCAGATGCACTCACAGAACCTTCATATTCGTTCAGCCCACTGTGCAGTGCCGTTCATCTCCGAGCCGTTACTACGGAATTCCATGCCAAACTTTCCCTGACATTCTTTGCACTGTTTCTGTTCATAGTCATTTATTATTTGTTTTTCCTGTCTATTAAAGTCTGTTTTACTGTGCAAATGTGTGACATCAACTCATTAGACAGACTGTATTGGTTGTTAATAACACGTTCAATTCGGCTTCTTCAGCTCATTTGTTTTAGTAGTAGTGAGATTTTTTATCGCAAATATCATCAAATATATCAATTATCATGATGTAATTTTTTTCCATTATTGTTCATTTAGGGCTGGGAGGGGCAAAGGGTCCCCCATGATAATTGTCTGTCTGTCTGTCTGTGTCTCTATCTGTCTGTCTGTGTCCATCCGTCTGTCTGTGTCTCTATCTGTGTCCATCCGTCTGTCTGTGTCTCTATCTGTCTGTCTGTGGCCATTCGTCTGTCTGTGTCCATCTGTCTGTCTGTGTCCATCCGTCTGTCTATGTCTATCTGTGTGTCTGTGTTTCTATCCGTCTGTCTGTGTCCATCCGTCTGTCCACCCATCCACCCATCTATTCATCTGTCCATACGTGAACGTAATACATGGTCATTTGATCAGCATTGCACTCCTGGGGGGGGGGTCATCTACCTGCAGTTCTCGCGGTTGAACTTCTTGCCCTGCAGCAGACAGCTGCGTTCACTCTCCCGGCACTGACACAGGCAGGTGTCGGGGTTCAGGGGCTGGCTGCGGGGGCAGGCGGCTCGGCACACGCAGCCGCACAGCTCGGGCTCCCAGCGCTGGCTGGGAGGGCAGGTGCCGGGGGGGGGCTGCCCATCGCAGACGCACTCGCAGGCGGCCGCGTCCAGCCGCCAGCCTGCGCCACAGCTGGCCTCCGTCAGCCCGTTCTCGCAGACGCACTCGCAGCGGCCCTCGTCCAGCACCTTGTTGGGGCCGCACAGTGCAAGCAGGGCCGCGTCCAGGGAGTCTGTCGGCAGGAAGTGACACGAACATTTATTCCTGAGCATTACCGTCTACATCCTTTATGCCATTTCGTCCGGTTAAGAAAAACAGAAATATTCATGGTCTAATTATTTAAATAATAATTAATATTACAGATGTTCCTCACTTTACAATGGTTTGACTTTATGATCCACATTCAGTAGTTGACTTTGTATTTCAATCTGTTCCCAGGCAAGCGATATACTGTGTAATGATTTCTACTGATGCTGAGTGATGGCAGCATGTGCCCAGCCACGATTCCAGTCTCTGCAGCGATCGCGAGCATAAACATCTCACACAGGGATCAACAGGGTGTAACGCAGGGATCAACAGGGTGTAACGCAGGGATCAACAGCGTGTCACGCAGGGATCAACTGCGTGTAACGCAGGGATCAGCAGCGTGTCACGCAGGGATCAGCAGGGTGTAACGCAGGGATCAACAGGGTGTAACGCAGGGATCAACAGCGTGTCACGCAGGGATCAACAGGGTGTCACGCAGGGATCAACAGCGTGTCACGCAGGGATCAGCAGCGTGTAACGCAGGGATCAGCAGCGTGTCACGCAGGGATCAACAGCGTGTAACACAGGGATTAACAGCGTTTCGAAGTGGTTTTTTTTCTGTGTTTAACCAAATAAGCTTGTCATTATTTTTTAATTACTGGTATTTGGTAATTATTTACTTATTCAGTGACTGTATTCTTTTTATCCCTTCTGCCTGTCTTTTTGGAGCGAGCAGGGTCAGACAGTCCTCATCGAGGGTTAAGGGCCTTGTTCAAGGGCTCAGTGGTGAAATAACTGCAGGATTTGAACCTACAACCTTTGTTCACAGGCACAGTGGTTTAACCAGCTGAGCCACACAGCGCCACCTAGTGAGTGTCTTTTTGCAAACTTTCGCAGTTGCTGATGAATATTAATGCTCCTACAGGCATCATATTAAGCGACATTTATAAACAGACCCCATCGCGCTGGCACAAAAATCAGTGCGTTTCAAGAGCACACACTCCGGCTCACCCAGCTCAGCCGCGGGGGAGGGGTGCGTACCCACAGGTACGCACTGGCATCCAGCCGCGTTCCATTCCCACCCAGGGTCACACGGGACGTCAGGCCTGGCGCAGCTGGTCTGGGGGGGGGGGGGGGGGGGGCGGGGGGGGGGGCCAGCACGGGTGACGACCCGGCTGGTGGGGCGGTCGGGG
>JAODKC010000051.1:2493629-2512544 GCA_026777985.1 Mormyrops attenuatus | reverse complement strand
GGACGCCTCCCTGGTGAGGTGTTCTGGGCGTGTCCCACTGGGAGGAGGCCCCGGGGAAGACCCAGGACATGCTGGAGGGACTATGTCTCTCAGCTGGCCTGGGAACGCCTCGGGATTCCCCCGGGGGAGCTGGACGAAGTGGCTGGGGAGAGGGAAGTCTGGGTTTCCCTACTGAGACTGCTGCCCCCACGACCCGACCTCGGATAAGCGGTAGAAGATGGATGAATGGATATTATGATCCCTGAATCGTCTATCGAACCGAATTGTGGGTATACTATCGTTACACCCCTATTATAGACATATACACAGCTTATGCCGGAGTCTATTTCTATATATATATACTGTATATATACTCATTGTGGGCAGTGGTGGCTTAATGGTTTAAAAGCTGGAACTCCATTCTCTTGCTAACTAGTCGCGTCTGACTAGCCATCTCACCCAGTGAGAATATCTCCCAGAGCAGGACGCCGTAGGACCAGACATCGCTTTGCACGGTGTACACGCAGTCAAAGATGCTCTCTGGGGCCATCCACTTAACGGGCAGGCGGGCCTGCGGAAATGGACGACAGCTATTTATATTTCAATACACAATAGATACAAAACATTAACAAAGAGTATCATACAATAAGTACAATATTTCTCCTGTTCCACAACAGCATGCATATTTACTGGTATACAGTATTAGGTACCACTTTACAATAACGTTCCCTTTTGCCACTTGTAAATGGTAGTAATTCATTAATAAAAAGAAAACTGTTATAACTTGTTTAAAATTGTCTATTAATCATTTACAAAGTATTACAACCTACGTAATAAGTAGATTATAAACCGTTTATAAACCCTTTATATGGGTAGCCTTATTGTAAAGTGGCACCCAGTATTATAAGAATATTATGTCAGAAAGAGTTTTTCCAACTAAATGAATTAAACACAGTTATTAAGAATGCTCCTACTATTCCATACCAGCAAATACCGTTGTAAGGAAACCTAATGATTGGGAAGGTGCCTTGGGGCGATGCTATGTGCTATGTGATCTACGATATGTGTGTCGAGAGGTATATGAGAAACATCGTAAGACTGACAGGCTGTGTCTCATACATATCAAGGTGTAATATGAAGTAGGTGGACAGGTGACCCTTCTGCATCGCAAGTGTGACGATGTCACGTGATTGGCAAGAAATTAAATTGGGACTTTGTGGGAGTTTTCGGGAGTTTCGGGAAAGCCACAGACGACGTCCAACGGCCAGCAGACGACACAGAGAAAGTTTAGTAACTCATAAATGCTTAAAAGGTGCACACACTGCTGGCTTGGAGGACGGCAGAGTGTTTACAGCAGCCTCTCACGTGAGATGTAAATATAAAGTAAATATCTCGCAGTGAGCTCTGTATCTTGTGTTTTCTGTATCTTTTTGCTTCAGTTTTCCAGATTGTGGTGGGCATGCGCCCCTAGCCCGGCGATGTGGAAGGGTTGACTGTATATTTGCGTATAGTGAACTGTTTCCTTACATTTCCTTTGATTACATAATTGGAGTCATTCATGATATCCCGGGCCAGGCCAAAGTCACAGATCTTAGCCACTCGAGAGTCCGTCAGGAGCACGTTCCTCGCGGCCACGTCTCTGTGGATGCACTGGGGAAATAAGGGTGGAAGTAGCAGCCATTTTAGTTAGTCTACAGAGTGATCGACTGCGCTCACAATGTACAGAATCACTGTTACATCGTTTGCACAAATAACATCAAAGATAAGCAGAATGCACAGATGAGATATGGGCGACTTTTGTACATTTTTCGAAGCGAGGAATTCCAGTCCTTGGGCAACATTGTAGGAGAATCTGAGCAGGTCGTCCATGTCCAGCGGCCAGCTGTCCATGTCATCATCCTCACAGGAGGAACCTGGAAGAGCCACAGGGGTATGGGACTGCTGCCAAAACACCATGGGAAGGTGTTGTGGAGCACTACTGCCTTTTTCAGGATTCAAGAAGCCCCTTTACCCTGAGAAGATCTTGTTGACCTCAGTGCTGGCCTCTGATTATAGCCAGAATGTAAGGAGCAGACGCCGCTGTCACTGATGAGATATGAGAGGGAAAAGGTATCTTTTTGATTAAACGTCACTTGGGTGACTCACTGCAGATGTTCACATAAGATGTATTAAGTCTGCTGTATGACAGGTGTGACATCCATCCATGTTCTGTACCCTCTTGTCCTATCCAGGGTCACGGGAGGGGTCCAGAGCCTATCCCAGAAGCTACAGGCACAAAGCAGGGAACAACCCAGGATGGGGCGCCAACCCATCACAGGGCACAGTGACACACCATTCACTCACACATATACACTTATGGGCAATTTTGTTAACTCCAGTTAACCCCAGCATGTTTTTGGACTGTGGGGGGGGGGCAGAACTCCCGGAGGAAACCCCACGATGACATGGGGAGAACATGCAAACTCCACACAAGGAACCCTGGTCCCAGAGGTGTGAGGCTACAGCGCCGCATTCACATTTCACGTTTCCCAGGCAGATCGACGGTATAATGAAGCATAACGTTACTCTGTTTCCTCTCCGCCAACACCACACCACGGCAGTTAAAATGAAGCCAATCAGACTAAGTGTTGTGGGATGTGCGGTGCTCTCTGCACCTCTGGGTCGACATCCTCTTAGGGTGCACGTTCTTGTAGTCCCGGACATTCTCTCTCAAGCTCAGGACGAAATTCAAGAAGGTGTCCGCCTTGTTTCGTAGGAAGTTCTGGAGGTCTCCGTGGAAACAGTACTCCGTAATCACCAGTATCGGACCTAATTGCAAACATAGGAATAGAGTGTGGAGGGAATGTAATGGAAAAGTACAGTGTTTTCTTATAGGGGAATTCCAGTGATATGGACTCACACTGGCAAACAAAATGCCTCAAAGCATAGATAAGCTTGTTATCGAAGAACCAATTTGCACATCATTTCATTAATATATATTCATATATTATATGTCATAGATGCATCGCATTTCGCATGTAACATCAAAAGGACCTTTGCTTGGAAATGCCAAACAAAATAGTTTTACTATTAGTAAGTCAGTGTCACATGTCTGCTAGGTCCAATTCATTCAATTTAGTTCAATTCAGTTTATTAATATAGCACATTTTCACAACATTACATGGTCTCGAAGCATTTTACATTATCCCTACGCAAAGCCCCCAGTGAAGAAACCCTGGGAGGAACCAGACATAGTGTAGCAGTTCTGTGAAAAATTAAAGCTATTACTCTTAATTGTATTTGGCTTTTAATTTATGTGTTAGTATTTGTTTTTTTTGGGGGGGGGGGGCGCTCTGTAGCTGATTTTCAAATAAATTGTGCATTTCTTGTTTAATAGGAACTTTTAATGTAAATTTCATGAATGGCACAGATGTGAGCCTTTTCACTTTCAGGAAAGCTTCCTGTTCGCTCTACCTCCATAAGTGCAGGCTCCCAGCAGATTGACGATATTCTTGTGCCTTCCCAGATGGCTTAATATCTTCAGCTCCGACATCAGAGCTTCCTTCTCATCAGAGCGAGCGCTCGCTGCAAAGGACACGTCCTCGTCATTCATCGGGATGACCTCGGCAGAATTATCCCGCACCGTTCGTTCTGTTCGCAAACACCTTTCAGCACCTCTACGTGTGGCAAAGACTCACGCTTGAGCATCTTTACTGCGACCTGCACGATGTCATCCTCCTTCTCCAGGCCGTAAGCGGTCGCCTCCACCACCTTCCCGAATGCTCCCGCACCCAGGACTTTTCCTGGAACGAACGCAGACCAAGCCGAGACCTCACAAAACATCATCTTCATACGTCCTCTATAATTTGCTGCGTTGTTCTGCTGGTAACACTTTACTTGAGGAGGCACAAATAAGGTAGCAGTACACTATTACCTCATTAATTAACCAGTAACTAAGTGTTACTAACATTCTGATCCCGTGTCTGTTCATCATTAATAAATCATGACGGTTCATGATTAGTATCTGAGTAGTAACTGAGTTACTAAAGTACTTGAGACCCCTGCAGTTACCATTTCGCTATTTCACTTTATCTCAGATTTTGACAGTAATTTTATTTTCCTAACATCGGCATGTGCTACCACGTACTACACTTCTCATGTTTTTAAGAATTATTTGTCAAAGCGTAGTAACCAGGATCATTGTCACCCCCGCCCCCCCCCCGCCCCGCACATTTGTGTACACATCCCTGTACATTTTGTAGATAAAAAAACTGTACATAAAACTGTACATAAAAAACTTGGTGTGTGTATATACCACTGACCTACCTGTTCTTGTTCTCCTATATTCTTTTTGTACAAGAGCTCTGTAACATTTAAATTTCTCATTCGTGGGATAATAAAGGTTTATTCTATTCTAACGCTCTCAACGCATTTGTATTTCAGTGACAGAAAAGCCAGAAGGAATCCTACCTAACTCCAGCTTCTCCCGGGGAAATTCCAAATGGTCATTATATGGAAGCTGGGTAGGATCAATAAAGCACGTGCTATCGCAGGCCTCGACAATCTTCCATCGGATTTCATATCTGGGTTTCTGGAGATCAGAACACGAATGCCACTTTGAGCCTGGACATTCTGAATTTCTTAGTTGCAGAAATGCAACAGTAGTAAATGACAAATGGGCCATGCAAATGAAATGGTCCAAGGTCTGTCTTACCTGTTTGTACTTATAGAACAAGATTATTAGCAGCAGCAGGAAGAAACTGGCCAACCCAACAGCTCCAGACAGGATGGGTATGAACATTTTAGACCAGACTTTACAGGAAGACATGAAATAAAGAAAAAACAGACGTGCGAATTAAAATTTTAGATTACTTGCACATTTCTGAACATTTTAGTTCAGTGTCGGTGCCAGAACTGATTTGACAGCCAAGCCCAACATTTTCATGTGGGGGTGTACGTAGGGAGCAATGGTATTACCAGGATACCATAAAGTGCGCGGGGGGGGCAGGTGGGAATAGCAAAGGTTGGCGACCAGTCTTGGTGATTATCTTTCGGTGGGTGCAAGACACTGACACTGTTACTAAACAAACCCCACCCCTTTAGCCTCCAGGGGAGAAAAAACTCGTATTTATTTTAAAACTTTTGATTTGAGGATGGCACACCTGCAAACATGTAACGTCATCTTAGAGCGCTAACTGTCCCTTTAAGAAACAACAGGAATTTACAGAGCGGCATGTGCAGTATGAGAGATATGAGCAAAAACATGCAGGGGACAGAGGTGAATTGCTGGACCTCGTGAGGTTAAAGACCGTTTATGATTTATAGTGATATCTGGTGTAATGTTCTGAAATTATCACATTTACAGCCATAACTCTATACATGCTGCCAGGTTGCGTGAGGTGGCATGAATTAATTTCGTGTTTCACGTGGAAACTAACCGTGATGGATGTTTGGAGGACTCAGGGTGAACATGTCACTGCTCTCTCCAACCACGTTAGAGGCCACACACTCAAAGGTCTTCTCCTGGGAGGGCTGACTCAGACTGAGCACGCTCCTCACTTCCACCGGCCCTTGGCCCTTCCTCTGCACCGTCGTCGTCTGCATGGGGGGTGGCACCGGGGGCTCTCTCTCACAGCTCCTGTAGGTCCATGGGAAGTTTACAGCGAGACCAGACATGCACAAACAACTCTACTGTTCCGATATGATTAGCGGCGCGCAGATCCCCGATACGTACGAATTTCTGATGCCTGAGCACTGGTACCAGACCAGTTCGGGTGCTGGGTATCCAGAGGAGATGCAAGTCAGGGTGCTGTTATACCTTCTCACACGAGTAACGGGCTTTTCTGCCAAGAACAAAGCATTGGAGGTACAGTCAGAGGTGCAGCGGTGGATATAGGCAGGTATAACGCACGAGCGACTATGTAAATTAATTTTATTTGCAATTAAATATGCAGTCTATTTTACTAATTGAACCACAGTGCTGATCATCTCACAGAAGTTGCTTTTTACAACATGCATGTTAATTTTCCCTTTGCACTGCATTTTCAATGGAAGTCTATGGAGGATTCTTCTACGTTTTGTCTAAATGGAGAATAGACCAAAGTTTATTGATGAATATGTGCCGATTATGTGTTTTCAGAGCCCAGTCAGACGTCATGCTTCATTGGGGGGCTATGGGTGTTTACCAATATGCATACTTAATCGTTCTTGTGTCCTGGTGTAGATGCCGTCTTCCATTGCTGAAGACCAGCTCCAAAGCTCAAGAGCAAAAGTATGGAGGACAGTACAAAATCCTAGGATGTCGTTCTTGATATATTCATTCCACTACTCTGCACATTTCCATTACACTGCACATTTCCATTACACTGCACAGACACATAAAATCAAATGCAGTTTTGAACACTATTTACAGCTGCAGAAAAAAATAAAGAGACCATTATACAATTTTTTGTTCCCCTCATTTCTCAGTTTATGGGTATGTGTCTGTGTATTTATATATATTACAAACTGCAGCCTGGTTCTTCTTTGTTTCTCATTAATGAAGGGCGTCTTCCTTGCATTAAGGAACTTCAGTCCTGCTTCTAGGAGCCTGATACAAACTGCCCTAGCAGTGCACTTCACACCTGCACTTAATGTTTCCCACTCCTTTTGAAGGTCACTTGATGACCCTACGATTCATGAAAAACTGTCAGATAAGTTAACGGTCACCTCTGCCATTGGCTCGCTTCTGACCTCTACCTGGCTAATTTCTGGTCGTTCCTTGAAGCATCCTGCTGCTCAGTGTAACCTTCTGCCAGCAGAACCAGAACCGCTGTTAAATCTGGATTTAAAAATACAGACTTGCTTAAAAATTTAGAGCGGTCTCTTAATTTTTTCCGCAGTTGTATACTTATGTTGTATTTATTGTATTGCGTTGTATTTTGTTATGGATGTTATCCATTTATTTATTGTATTTGCATTTATTATTAACACCATAGGGGGCATAATGCACTGTATACTTGCACATGAACATGTAACCTATAAATTACTGTTCAGCTTTGAGTCTAATTTGCTAGTTAGCTTGCAAGCTAAGCTGTGTTTGTGTTCTAGCTGAGCTAAAGACTTTGAACCAATATGGCCGACACTGCAGCTAATGTTGTTGACTTCATTGTAAAGATGTCCTTCGACGAAGGAGAGCAGAATTTATATCAGTTGAGTGTAAAGAATCACAGTCACAGATTACTCAACTGGTTGGCTGGAACAAAATCTTGGTCTGGATTTTTACTTTCTGGACCTGAATTGTCCACCCCTGGCTTTGAACGCCAGCATTCCTGTGTATCATCATCACCCTGAGGCCAAAAGGAGCTTGACAATGATGTGGATCCCTAATAAAGTCACTGGGTAACAGGGACAGACTTACGGTAGATCTTAATGGTGAAGGTGAGCAACCGGGTGACGTGAAGGTTTGTAGCGTAGAAGCTGTACTGGCCTTGCTTGTCGGCAGTCATTCTCCTCAGCCCCAGAGCTTCCACATACCTGCAATGATGACATGAATCTCTGGGGGTGGGGGGGGGGTACTAGGTCGCAAGCTGAAGGGAATAGCAAAGATTTCTTTTTCGTTTTTTATACTGTATGCAAATTATTTCCTATATCCCTTTCTAAGGAAGTTTATTTTTGGTATCACACAGAAAAACCCAGATTTCCCCTTTAAACCTTAAAAAAATGTTCCCAGAAGTAAAAAAGAACAAGATCAGGTCTCTCTGTCACCCTGTAATGTAGTGTTTATCAATCCTGTCCTTCGGGACCCACAGTTGGTCCACATTTTTGCTCCCTCCTGGATTGGGAAACACTGCTGTAGTGGATGAGCAGACGGATGGTTGAAAATAAATAAATGAGTTTCCATTAGACAGGCAACCTGGTGCTGTACTTGTGAAGTGTTCGCCCTCTGCAGGAAATGTTGTGAGGCCCCGGCGTGGTCCAGCAGCACTCCTCTATGGGGGGGTATGCCTGGATTGCCACTCTCAGCTCCACATCCTCCCCTTCAGTCACTATCACCGCTGTGCCATTCAAAGTCAGCTCTGGACGCAGGGCAGAGGACAGCCGGACGTACGGCTTTTCTGTAATGGGAATTGGACAAACCAAGCTTTCACTTTAGGAGCGCTTTACCACACACACGTTTGTACCTGAAGACATCTTGTTCACATTTACAAGCCAAAAAGGAATTTATTAGTAGCACGACTATCTTCCACCAAATAGTAAACATTTCTTATTAGTTTGCATTAATTTGTAAATTGTGGTCTACTTCTAGAATTTTACGTTAGAATAAAAGTGGTGGCCTATTGGTTAGGGAAGTGCACTTGTGAGAGAAAGATTGCTGGTTCGAATCCCTGACCAGCAAGGTACCGCTGAGGTGCCCCACACAAGGTACTGGTCCCCGGGCGCTGAATTAGCTGTCCCCTGCAATGTCACATATGGGTTAAATACAGAGGACACATTTCGGTGTTGTGTGCTGTGGCATATTGACGACTAATCACTCTCACTGAGATTATAATTGCGCATTGATTTTCTACTGTGCTTCGCCTGGCTGTGTGTTTATCGAAAATTAATCGGCACCCTTCTGACCAATCAGATTGGAGAACTTGACAATGCCTTGACGTAATATTGTAGCACCGGTGAAATGGCTCTACATAGTGGAGTCCATTTGCATTTCCCAGCATGCCCCTGTATGTATGTGTGTGTCTGTGTTATTGTAATTAGCATTGATTGAGTTATTGTATTGTATTGTACGTGAGCATCAGAAATAAGTCAATATTGAGAACGGACTCAGATCTACTTACCTACAACCTGAAGGAATGCAGTGGATCTGTTGGTTCCAACTTTGTTGGTGGCTGTACAGGTGAGGTTCCCTGTGTCAGACATGGATACTGTTGGAATGGTCAAAACTCTGTTGACTCTTGTTCCCTTACCATCCCAATCCACGTCTGACCTTTCCAATGCCTGAAAATGCCACAACATTATGCTGAAATGAGCATCTAAGAGACATTAGAAGCTGTAGATCAATAGCCATAGGAGTCAGGAGATACTTCAGCATTTGCATTCCATATTAGACATTTCAGTTTGGGTCTGCCATTCACAGGCACTCACGGTTTTGGAGTTGTGTTCCCATTTGACAAGATAGTAGGAGTCTGGATTGCGTGTGTAGCACATGATTTGCAGACTTTCTCCAACGATGCGTATGTACTCATTCTTCTCCAGGGATATGCTTGGCGGGGTTCGTATCTCTAGAAGAAATATGCGAGTGTTTCATGCTTCCATAGGGTGCATTATCTGCAGCGATGGTTTGGTCACATGTTCTGGCACACAGACGAACAGGGGACTGTCGCTCACTCGCAATGACTTCCAGCGAGAACATCCTGGAGATGCTCTCGACCCCACGGAGCCGCGCGCTGCAGACGTAGTCCGCGCTGTAGCTGGGGTGGAGGTTCTGGATCATGATGCCTTTCCCGGGGTCCGTGGTGTATCTCATGCCTGGAGGGGTGGAGCTGCCGTTCTGCATGCGAAGCAAGAAATCGGTGGCCTTGGGGTCTGTCAGTGGACACTCCAAGAGACAGCCGTCGCCTTCCGTCTTCTCCAGCCTCACTGGCGCACCCGGGTCAAAAAGACGGGTTTGATCTACAGAGACAAGCAAGGGCTACATGAACTATTCCACTTAAGTAGCAACATCTTGGTGCCAAAATTACAATTACTTTCAAGACTTAATGTCAACGGCATCATATTAAACGAACTGAATTATCAAAGACCGTGCTTTCCCAAGATTGACAGTGTTGACAATGTAAACTGAGCACATGCAGGGCGGATATATTTAACATCTCGGCAAAATAAAATGTGCAGCGTAAGCAAGACGGTGGCTGGAATTTTGCAATGAAGAGGCTTCGTTATGTCTATGTCGAAACTGCAGAATCAGATGAAAAGCAGATGAACCGTATGACCTCGACCTTCTGGGTGGAAACATCTCCCCATACAGCAGCATGTGGAAGCAGGCGAAAGGGGCTGGGTATGGCGTGGCGTCACCGCCCTGAGGGACTGTCCACGCATAACCAATGCATATGGTGGGTGGCAACCTAAGCTAACTGTTTAATAGCAACGTAGGTCTGTTTCAGTATTAATGATGCTATACTCGTATTTGACATATATCATCGGGATATCTCAAATTTTATCTCGGGATTTATGATGCGTTAAAAAGAACTCCATATTTTTCATATTCATCTGCTTTATTATTACTTTCAGAAAACTGTTACAACAGTTATATTTTATAGAGGTAACATATGGAAATTATATCAGAAATGCAAGGAATGTTAGGTGCCAGAAATATAATTTTAGCTAATTAAGACAGGGGTGGTATAATTCAAGCAGTCAGGAAAAAAATCACGTTTTTTTTGTTTTTTTGTTATTGTTTTTCTTTTTCATCAATAGCCAACGTGCCAGAAGATTACTCTGTGCAGCATTTAACGTTATACGGAAAGATAGGTTGTACATCAACAGGACATGTTGTGTAGCTGGGCTGTAGCCTGTCTCATGCAGCGGGCCGGGGTTGCTTTTCTCCAGCCGGCCGCTTGCCCATGTCCTGCAGATGGGTCGCGATCCGGGACACCTGCTGCAGCAGGGCCTGATGGTTCTCCAGCAAGAGGCTCTGGTGCCGGGCCAAGTTCTGGAGGTTCATCAGCTGCTGGCCGCCCTGGTCTTTCATGGCGCGCAGGATCTTGATGACCTCGGCCTGGCCGCTGGTGGACTCCCGCTGCCCTACAATCAGCTCGGAGAGTTTGTCCACCAGCGCGTCCATGTTGCAGCATGTGTGAGGTGCTTTCACCAAAGGCTGCGGCTCGTCTTTCGTGGCCTCGGACAGGTCCGATGACGGCTCTACTGCCAACACGCCTGCTTCCTCAACTTTATCCTCGGCTGTAAAGGGTGTAAATACACAGTTACTCTGCAAGAAGTTCAGCAGACTCTCCTGATTCTCCATAAAGTAACAAAAAGCAAATATTCCTTATATCCCTTAGTCATTTATGCGATATTATTCAGCCAATATAATTTAACAGTTACAACGTGTTATTCTCCATTGCCGAACACTGGCATTTTCATCCAAGAAAAAATGTAATGTTTTAAAAGCTCTTTGTTTTTTCTTCTGCAGGAATCTTGTGCATTTTGCATCTGCAAGAAAAGGAGAGTGTATATTGAAAATAGTGTATGTTATCTTTTGATTTTTAATGAAATGTTGGTGTTTATCAGAAACAGCATTAACAAGGGGCAATTGTCCACTTACTTGGAATTCCAGCGATGAGGTAATATGCAAAATGATTTGTTCGCTGGAATTAACTTCTCTTCTGATTCAGTCTGTGGCGAGGTACTTTTCTCAGAACCCTAAATAATAAGATTGACCCCAGCACTCCTCGCATACCATTTATGTGGAAGCATTGCATGCTGGGAATGGAATTGCGGAAGGCGTGAAAGCAGAGAGCACAGAGGTCAGCGGTGTGTTCGTAGCTGGGAAAATGGGAAGTGAAAGCACCTGATCTGAGACCTGTAGAGTGAGCCCTGAGTCGGGGGGCCCAGCCGCTCATAGCTCCAGGAAACACATTGAGCTTCCAGAACTAACTAAAGCTCGATGACAGGGGGGCCCTGAGCGTCTGTTTCCCACTTCCTGCTACAGTTCTGCTTTCACTGAGGAAGGATGCTCCAGACTAACACCACCCTGGCCCCGACGTGCCTCCTTATCGCTAAATCGATACTGTGCGCTACAAACGCTACTAAAACAGCAGCAAGGGAAAAAAAGGCTCGATCTAATGCCCCGATCCTGGACGTGTGCGAGAACAAAGCGGCTGCCGTCCAGAATTGCGACCATTATTTATTGTTAATTACTATTCTATAGCCATTATTTAAGGCAAAATGTTTCCCAACACTGACCCAAGCAATTAGGAGCTCTATGTACCATACAGGTGTACAGGGAACTGGGATAAAACATAAATGTGGATCTGTCCAGTGTGCCCCGAGGACTGGTTTGGGAAACACTGATTTACGGAAATGCAATACATTTTTAAATGTTATTTCATTTATTTATCCTCATCTTAAAGTGTCTAGCTGAAGTATTATTGCACAAAGTAAACATGAGTAAATCGAATTTGTGATATTCTGGGGGCAGATGGAAACTTCCTCGCACTTGTCAAAGAGTTATTTTTGTGTCCAAGTTCCACATCTTTACTAGTATACTGGTGACCTGATCATATGGGGGAATCTTGTACCCACCCCACACTTTTTTTCTGCTCGAAGATGAATCTGTGGTTGCGGAGAGTTTAATTTACCGCTGCCAATGACAGGTAGAAGTACACCCATAAATTTTTCTAAATTATAGCCACAAAGATATAAATTACAGTGAGACCGCTGCACCCACCCTGATTTATGCCTACACAAGGCTTCTCTCTTGATTCTAAGGAATTCCTCAGTACAGGTACATTTCAAAGAGGATGATAAAGATACAATGAAAGGTGAGATTGAACATCTAGAGTAGAAGAGCTTCATAAGAATCATTTATTTGATTTAAAGAATTTGCAGATCCAAGTTGGTTTTGTAAATCTTATGTCAAGTCAATTTAATTCAGCACCGTCAAATTCCTATTTACCTAGACACGTTTATGCATTTAAACCAATACAAAGTAGCTACATCAGAATCAGAAAACACTTTATTGATCCTGGAGGGAAACTGCTTAAACGTGTCTCCATTGCGATTGGCATGGTGGTCACAATGAAGAAGCAAATGGATTGTAGAGCGAACTGCCACCTTACCTTGGACTGCACAGTGCAGCAGACACATGATTAAGACGACAGAGAACATCCCAGCAGCAGAGTCAGGAACAGCGTGCAAAGTGAAGTGGCGACCGTCTCTGGCTGTGCGCTGAACTGGAACTGAGGATCGCGGTGCGTCACTACTCAGCTTTGTTCCAGCAAAACTTCTCCTTTTCCTTGCAGCTTACCACAATTACCAAGCAGTGCAGGACCACCAAGAATCATAAAGATGAAACACCTAAACGAAGCACTATGTTTTATTAGGGTAGTGCAGGTATATTTACGTAGTGTCAGGCCCAGACCGACGCCACAGAGTCGGATCCCTTAAAGGTTATGACTGATAGAATATTTCTCAGATGTTAACATATATTAATTAGTGGGAATGCCGGAATGCTTTGAAAATCCATTCTAATTGCACATTTAATTCTAAAAAAAATATACACAAACAGTACAGTACAAGAGTCTTCTACAAGACAAGAGGCAGTCAAAGAAAATGATACTTAAATGATCTTCATATGTTGGTGTAAAACTGTGATATCATGCCTGTCAAAGGGCCGCAACCAGCTAATACACCCATGTGATTTTTTGACTAGCACGTCTTATGTGGCTACCTCATCAAGTTATTTAACCCATTTAACTAATAAGTTGATGTATTACGATGAAATGGTGGACGATTACGTCGCCCACGTAGTATGTAAATTGCTTAGATTAATAAGCGTTGTTCACTGTCCCACATATGAGGTGGACTGATTACATGAAATTCAGATACGTCGTCCATGATTCACCCATAATAATATTGTGCCAGGGTTGAACTGTATAAACGTGTTCTTTACTGATTACACAGGACAACAAAATAAAAAAAAAATTCGGCTACTCAGCAAAATTTATGTGTCTTATACTAAATCGAGTGCGCTGAATCCAAATCTGAAGTCAGATTTATTGTAGCACGTCAGGATTTAAAGTTAAATCAACTCGTTTAAAAATTAATCTGTACATTACGCAAACTAAAACTTGGTACATCATCAACATCCCATTCAGAGTAACAAAACTGCTAAAGATTAAACTTGGGCTTATTGAATAGGCGTAGTGTTCAAAAGTGCTTAAAGCATTTGCTTTTGTGTTTGTGGATGGTACTGTAGTAGTATCCCGTTGTAGAAACCAACAGTAGTTGCCCATCATGTTGGGATCAAAGTGGCCTTGATATCTTGTTTCCATGAGCGAAATATCTTGATGGAATCTCTCTCCATGTTGATCGCTTACATCACCCAAATTTGGTGGAAAGAAATCCAGATGGGAGTGTAAAAAGTGCATTTTTAGAGACATCTGGCTACCGAGTTTCTGATATGCTGTCAGCATGTTGTTAACGAGTTCAACATAGTTTTCAGTTCGCTCGTTTCCCAGAAAGTTTTGCACTACTAGCACAAATGCATCCCAAGCAGCAAGTTCAAGTGGGTTGAGCAACGTTCTGAAAGTGGTATCACGAATGACTTCGCAAATTTCGGGTCCGACAAAAATTCCTGCTTTCAGTTTAGCATCAGTTTTTCTTGATCCAAATTTCTCCCATAGGTACTGAAAAGCATTTCCATCACGATCCATTGATACAACAAAATTTTTCATAAGGCCCAGTTTTATATGGAGTGGAGGAAGGTAAACTTTCCTCAAGGAAAGGGGAGGATCGGTATACGGGACACTTATCTTCAGAAAACAGAGGATCTTGTGATTGTTTAGGAGGATAGGGAGGCATTGAGCAAGCAGCATTACCCGGACAGAAGTGGGAATTTGAGAACACCTTGCTTGAGGGGAGGGGTGAGCCTGGCCAGCTCGTCCCCCGCCCGCACGCAGCGCCCAATTTAGTACAAAGTATTGGTGTCGCCGCCATTAAATCTGATGGGGACGTGTCCCACCTCACATTTCATAATTATTCATTTGGACCCCCCCACATTCAAAATGCTTCTGACGCCCCTGGTATAAAGGAAGGGGGAGATCCCAGTATTGACCGGAGCTCAGCTGTGGGATAGAGCGCACATCGCCTGGCATTTTTCGGGACTCACGTGTTGGTCTCCTGCCAGGACTGAACAGGCTCCCCAATCCGTGTGTGAAGGTGGGTGACGATGACACATCCGAGTGAAAATGGCTTTGCAGCTACTTATGTCTTTCATTGATTCTTGGGAGTGATTATCACCGCTTATGATAATTCGCAACTTCTATGTTTCATTGGTTCTTTTCTATATATATATTCATATCTTTCCACCTTTTATTATTAGCTATAATATATAATACCATTCGATATCCCTTGTAGTATGAGGTTATTTTGCATTGCTTTCAATACGATAGCTTGGTATTGATGTTAATGCGAGGTTATTTTGTGTTACTTATTAAAGTGTTTTTGAGTGAACTTAAGCGTGCCTGTTTGTTCCTTCGAGATCCCTCTCAGATCATTTTAATACAGTTGAACTAGTGGTTAAATTTAAGGAATAGATGAAATGGCTGGGGTGCCCCTGAGCAGGGGCGTTGTAATAGTCAGGACCATTTGAAGGGGCCCTAAAATATCAGGAACATAATCGGCTTGCTCTGGCTTGGGGGTCCGATATAGTTTGCTTCCCCTGGGAACTGAAGTAGTGTTTTTATAGCCATGGAAAGGGATACCAGTAATCACTTTTGTTAGGTTTTATTATTAATGTCTGCATGTTCTAATGTGAAATTAATTTTTCTAAGCAAATATACAATTATTACCCACATAAATAGCTTTACACATTTCCTCTGACTGCCTCAGACAGTACATTACATTATTTGTCAAGTGATAATGTGGGAAAATAGGTAAACTAGTCAAAATAAACATCAAAAACATAGTCCAGAACCTCAGCTGTGCTGTGATGATCGGTTCCCATTCTATCTATGATCTACTAAGGCCCTGTGCACATCCCTCACTCTATCAGTCTGTAACCACTGTCAGGAAGCTGGGCTAGCACAGTAAATTAAACTGCCATAATTTCAGAAAAGCCTCCCAACCATTAAAATGCCCACTTCCAGTTAGCTGCGGAAATGAAGCCAGATGTAAGACAACCCTCTCCAGGTGAAGCAGGAACAAGTGGGCCTGAATCACTGGCAGGACCTAAACATCCCGGCACTGATTCACTGTAAAGCTGTAGCAAAACTGAGATCAAGTGGGCGCGTTGAAGAAACCGGAAGGCATTGACGTGAAGCCATATTATCCTTGGGGCACTGTGGACGCATGGATCAAAGTGAGAACATCTGGGAATTGACACTGATTAACAGGGTGTTATTTTTAAGGTATGGTACAGTGACAGACAGGAAAGTAGGACAAAGTCTACATATATCACTATCATGTTAATTTTACTTTACTGCACTGAAGAGATAAGTAAAAAGGTTACTGAGTTGGCAGTTACTATGTTTTGACTTAGAAAATCGACACTGTCAACTTTGAAGTTTTATTTGTCACCGGGGAGGGGGGGGGTGGAGTTAGGATGATTTCAAGGGGCCCTCCAAAACTTAATCCATAACTGGATAGGTCTGGGTTGGGGGCCCAATGTCATGTGATATCACTGGGTTGGTTGAAATATCTAGTGGTGCCCCAGTTTGCCACATACACAATCATGTACTGCATTTCTGTGTATTGAAGTACTTTTCCGTCTGCATTCTGGACCGTGCTGGAATGGAAATATGCAACGCAAAGAGAAACCAAGCCGTATGAAAAGATAATAAATAAGAATTAAATAACAAATAAAATGACTGCACAATAGACAATGAAGAAGAGAACAGTATATCAGCAGTTGCAAAAGAATGTGCAGTGAAAATGCAGCACGGTATAAAGTGACATAAAGTGACTTGTTAGCTATGGTCATCCTCGTACCATGGTCGTCCTCGTACTATGGTCATCCTCGTACCATGGTCGTCCTCGTACTACGATAGTCGTCATACCATGGTCGCCCTCGTACCATGGTAGTCCTCGTACCATGGTCGTCCTCGTACCATGGTAGTCCTCGTACTACGATAGTCGTCATACCATGGTAGTCCTCATACTATGGTAGTCTTCATCCAGGATACGGACGGCCATTTGCTTTCAAACTGCAATGAACCGACTATGTTTCCTGGGTACATTTGTATATATCACTATTCTCCAGTGCTTATAAAGGTTACGAAAGATCCAGAAACAATGCAATCTGAAAAAAACAAGCTGAAGACACAACAAGGACGATGGAACCGGGTTTGGGAATAAATCTCTGAGTCTTGGCCTTGGACACTCTGGTTAACAATTTTTCTTTATTTAACATTTTTTTTGGGGGGGGGGGATAACTGCCTTGTTTATTATTGGTTTTGTTTTATTTTTTTGCCTGGGGTCTGGGGTGGATCCAGGGATGCAACAATTTCCTTGCGTAGTGTATGAACAGCAGGCACAGAGATTCCCTTATCAGTACGTGGTTAGTTTCTGGCCTGCCACTGATATCACACTTAGGTGTGCTATAGTAGGGCTCGGGGGGGGGGGGGGCATTGCATTCATCTGGCCAGACAAGCTGTTTGCCACCGCCAGCCGGCTTTTCCCGTTGCAACACACTCGATGGAATAGCGCAGGTCTTTCTCAAGTCTCGCTAGTTTCTCTTCCCGCCAATAATTACAAAACTGACAAACCTGACAGACAAGCATCTGGGGTATCGACAGGATTTCAGAACGACGCACGGGACAAAAGAAAAGCACAAAAAAACGAAGGAAGATAGCAAGTCAGATTGCTGAGAAGGCTTTACTTTAATCTGCAACTTTACCTTCAGTGGAAGTAGCTTCCCTCTTTGGAGGCCGCGCAGAAGCTGATGGACACTTTTACCTCATTAGCAGAACAGCAAATGTTATTGATCCTGTGAACTAAACTAAAAATCTATTCAAATAATGGCAATTAAACAGATACATTCACAGGCTTTTCTCGCATTTCCACAATAGCTTCGTGCACTAAACTCTAGCTACTATTTCATATGTTTTGGTAGCTCACATGTATAATGCATGATGGACACCTTCATAAAGCATTACAAACCATCCGTAATGCATTATAATGGTATAAAAATTAATAAAGCATCTTCTACAGCATCTTCCATTGATAGTCAAAAGGCATTATAATTTTAATTATAAATCTTAATAAGGTCCAATGCAACTCTCATGATGATTCATAATGCATTATAAAGGTTGGTATAAGAATTAATAAAGCATTACAGCATCTTCTAGTGAGAGCCATGAGGCATTACAATGTTACATTGATTATTACCTTAAAAATGCATTATCATGGTCGATATAAGTATTAAGGATGCTTTGTAATGCATTATGAAGGTATCTATAGTGCATTATAGATGAGAGCTTCAAGTAAAGTGCTACTGATATTTTTAACTGACTTTAAACTTTAAACTTAATTTTTTACAATGGTTGCCGTAGATCAAAACACGCACACAGTAATGGACACCCTTCACGTTAAGGCCTGACAATGTGATTGTGTTCTGCGGTGTGACCATTGTCTTTCTGTCTTTCTGCCTTCCAGCTTCTGCCCACAGGTCCCATCGGCTGTGGCAGGAGTCAGTGCAGTACATCCTGTCCATACCTCCTGCGGCTGCTCCAAAACCCGCCCCATTTCTCATACTGCACGCTATGTTTCATTATCTGTCAGCAGGCTCGTTATTTTTTCCCGTCTCTTGACTTGGGTAAACTCCAGCTTCAGGGAGGCACTTTAACTTTGTATCTTTTTCTCGGAACGGCGTTTCAAGCTAACCATGCTGCATTTTTGCAGCGGCACTATGATGTTTGTAAACAGCAACATGGTGCATAGTTTGTTTAACCTAAAGAACTTGTTTTTTCAATTAATGTCTGCTTATGTGATGTGCTACAATTTGGTCACAGGTTCATTGGATGCATAATAGTTGTCTAATTGTTATAATAATAATAATAATTGTCAAAAGTAAGGTTACAATGCAAATCTAAGTAGGTGACATGTTTATATCCTCCTGAGACCCAAGGAAAATTTCAGGTTATTTGTGATTTTCTATGTCTTTGGAGGAACATCTTACAATTTTGATTTTTTCAAATTTATTTTTATTTTTAATTTCACAGCATGTCCTCTTTAGTGTACAACAGGAATAAATAAGTTTTC
>JAODKC010000051.1:2479816-2490002 GCA_026777985.1 Mormyrops attenuatus | reverse complement strand
CCCCCCCAAACTCCTAAAACCCTAACCCTAATCGCAAGACGGTGGAACTGCTCATGCGCAGAAAGGCTCGATAGCACGTCTCGATAGGTAGCTCAAGTCGCCAGAACACCTGGCCAATACGTATAGTTATCTTCAGCCTTGTGGTGGATATACACCTCAAACTGATTTCTGTGCAGCCACGAATATAAACACATTAATACTCAGGCACAACCCCGTGACTATTAAACCAATCTAGGTGTAACAATATGACTAGATAAACATGATGACTAGATTCTTTCTGAAAGGTGAAGAATCCCAGCGGGTGCGTAGTGTGACGTATTCACCCATTCGCGGCACGTCACTGAACTGTGCGCCTTGTCAAAGAAACTGCTTTTCGCAAATTACAGGAATGATGAGATAATTATTAACTCAATACAAACAGATACACACCACCACTGCCGGGCCCAGTGAAACACATAGGAAAACAATGCCAAGCACCAAGTTATCCCTAAAGCACAGCTAATCATACATCCCCGGTTTACGGTGTTTACTGCCTTATCAGCAAACTGAAACCTTGAGTCATATTGCAACATTTCATGCTTAGAATTAGGTCACAGTTGTATAACAGCGTGCCTAAATGGATGGATGGATGGATGGATGGATGGTTTGATGAACGATATGTTGCAGGTAGCGGTGAACTTTAAACATATAAATAAAACTTCCATTTATATTTCAGGCATTTCAATGGAGTCATAATCACAAACCTATATCATCGATACAAACAACGTTTCATCTATAACAGATGCAGGTCCACCCATCCATCCATTACCTTCCGCTTGTCCGGGGTTCGGGTCGCGGGGGTAGCAGCTTCAGGAGAGATTTCCAGACCTCCCTCTCCCCAGCTACCTCTACCAGCTCTTCGGGGGGGATTCCGAGGCGTTCCCAGACCAGCCGAGAGATGTAATCCCTCCAGCGTGTCCTGGGTCTGCCCCGGGGCCTCCTCCCCGTAGGACATGCACGGAAAATCTCCCCGGGTAGCCGCCCAGGAGGCATCCGCACCAGATGTCCAAACCACCTCAACTGGCTCCTTGCGACGTGGAGAAGCAGCGGTTCTACTCTGAGACTCTCCCGGATATCCGAACTTCTCACCCTATCTCGAAGGGAGAGCCCAGACACCTTGCGGAGAAACCTCATTTCGGCCGCCTGTATCCGCGATCTCATTCTTTCGGTCATTACCCACAGCTCATGACCATAGGTGAGGGTAGAAATGAAGATGGACCAATAGACCGAGAGCTGTGCTTTCCGGCTCGTTTGCTTTTTGCGGACGATGTCCGCAGATGCAGGTATTCCGAAAAAAATCTACATGACCAAAAACCAGTTTGTGGAACCTTTAAAGATACATTTAATTAAGGACGTGAAAGATCCAAGTAGCAGCTACGCATCTTCGATGCAGATTTCTTAAAACTAATATTTCAAACTAATATTTCAACGTCATAATAGGCGTATATCATACGCATAACATATCTTCAAATAGTAATAGTAAAGTGCATTTTTTCCTGTAATGTAGAGGGATCGCAATATCTGCATGCAAGACTTGTTTTAAGGAAGTGACACGTATTTGTTAAGCGTGAACACTGTTCCAAAAAGCGTAATCACAAACGTGCGTACATTTCAGATTTATAAATAATAGCAAATAAGCAGATGCGTCATGAAGAGTTTCATGTGTGTGTTCCTAAAGTTAATAAACTCTAAAACGTTCAAATTAGTCAACAAATAAAAGTTTCAAAAACTTTTTGTTTGGTGGCTTTATATATTCGGGTGAATTTGGGCTGGAGTTAATATATATACAAGGCATATATTACCTCGTAATGGGAGGTAATGCTGGGTAAATATACATTCGCGTGCGTGTATATTATGAGCATTACGCTTTGTATTCCTGTACCCACCAAAAATGCAAATAAAGACACGTTGGTTCAGCAGCGTGAAAATTATAATCAAGCAACCTGTCTTTTCAACATATGGTTCTGCTTTTTATTTTTGAATCTTTAAAGCATTGTACGATTGTTCCCTGGCCTGGTTAAACGACAAATTATGGTGCATTTTTGTTCGTGTTCCTCACATCATGGTCACATTGATGCCGGTCATGACGGGTTCTGTCCTAGATCTGCAAAACTAACGAAACTTTTTCGAATGGTGGTATGCGTGAGTTTATTCAATATGGTTATCACTTTTTAACACAATATCATAATTTCTATAGGCCTATACGTACACTCCAAAAAAATATTGCATTCCGTCTTCAGGCTACATGAACGTGCGAAAATGAGTTTTGAATATGCCATTTATTTCATATTTTAAAATGAGCATTTTCGATGTATTAAAATGAAAACAAACCCCCAAAATTGTGCAAATGATGGAAAAACGGCGCAAATGAAAATTTGTAGCTAAAATGTTGGGCATATAGAGCATATTTTGTCCATTGAACTGATTCATGTTCTGCACGCCGGTCAGGTGTACACGTTTCTTCATTTTTTAATGATACCACGTTGACGGACTGGGACTAATCCGCCGGTTCAGGTCAGCCTTTCGCAGCACGGAGACCTTTTACGGTTTTTGCCGTTTCTTTTTTCCAGCACCAGCTTTGATGCCGGCTGTTTGACAGCCTTTGAAATGCAGCCCCCTTTTTCTCAATGTAAATTTAAGAAGGCGGCGGAGGGAGATAACGGCTATAAAATTCGACGTCAGAGTGGCTCCTTTTAACTGGCAGTGAGTCTGTCAAACAGGAGTGCAGGTACGGCATCCAGGAAGGACTGGTGTGGTTAAAGAAAAACCAGAAGGAACGAGGCAGCGTTTTCTTTTCGGAGTCACATTATGATCAAGAGATCCAAGTCGGAAAGATGTACGTGAGCTACCTTTTGGAGAAGGATACCGGCATGTACCCCAATACCGTGAGACACCCCAGCCTCAACCTGAACCCTCAAAACTTTGTTCCACCGCCTCCTCAATATTCGGATTTCACCGGATACCATCATGTCCCCGGGATTAACAATGACCCCCACCACAGCCAAAGCGCAGCTTGGAATCCCGCTTATGTGCCCCCTCGGGAAGAATGGGCTCCTTACGGACCAGGAGCGGCTGCCTCCACTTCCAACACCGGGCAGATAAGTTTCACCCCCCCGGAGTTCTCTCCTGTACAGCCACCGGGGCTTCTCCCGCCGGCTATCAATCCGACTGTCGGTCAGCTCTCTCCAAATTCTCAACGAAGAAACCCTTACGACTGGATGAGGCGCAGCGCCCCGCCATCAAACTCGGGTAACGCCGGCTTTCCACTCTCCCTCTCGGCGAGTACCGATTCTGTCCTCCAGATCGTCAGTCATCTCATTAACAATGGAAACGTAAAAATCCATCTGACAGGTATACATTATTGTAGATGGGTAGGATATTTCGTTGGTATAAAATAAATAAAACGTCTAAAGAAACGTGAACAAATACACATTTAGGTTAAATAAGGGGAACGGGTTACCAGAATTATTCGGTAACGGGCTACAGGTGAATTCGTGATAAATGTTTAGTTTCCTGTATCATTTGTCGCATTTTAGCACTCACTGTCTTTTATGTAGCAGAGAAACATGTTAGAATGTCTACTTGTAATTTGGAATAAAATGGTGCAGTTAGATAAACTGTCACGGTGACTCTGTGTCACGGTGACTCTGTATCACGATAAGCGGCTATGGATGGATGAATGAATGAATGAATCAAGTTATTGTTGTTATTATTGTGTTAGCAACTATTCACGTTGTCGACGAAAATATTTAAAAATTTCATACATATTTTATAAACAAATGCATTGGGCCCGAGAAATTAAGTTTTAAAATTAAGTACAGGTAAGAGCGTTTTAGGGCAGTCTTACTGCATCATCCGAACCTGGTAGTCGGTCAAATTTTAATCTTGCGTTATTTAATAAAGATCTTCGGTTTAAATACTTGAAACGTTCCACTTTCCCTCTTTAATGGACCTTGCGATTAACTGCAAGAGCTCGTCAATTTTATGGGCACTATATCGAGCTTGTAATGGATTTACAAGGTGAGGAGGTCCAATCTTTTTACAACTTTTTACTTCGGGTAGTTATTCCCAATTATCGGATTATCCCGGGAGCTCCCGGTCTAGTAATCGTTTTTCCAAAGGTTATGATTATTACAGCATTATTATTAGAACGGATATTTTAAAAATCGGGCTTTATTTCAGTTCCACTGTTGGGTGGTGTTGCCACTTATTATATAGCTTTTGCATCCTTTAGTATCATGCTACCGTTCACAGTGCGTAGAGAAACTCCAATTGTTCTATTATAGCATTAATAAAACAAAATAATTTCACTCGCTGCTTATAGAATCGTGAAAATGGGACACCTGGCAAAATGGGGCAGTTAAACTTTGCATTTAATTTATTTGTTTAGCAATCCTTTATTTTTTCTTCTATAGAGTGTTCAAGGGGCATTTGGAACGATATCAGAACACTAAGATGATTTTTTCCAGAAAGCAAATTTTCGGAAAGTGTCCCATTTTAACAATACTCACCCACACTTGGGATTGTTCGTAATTTATAAGCAGCCTGTAGGCAGGTCTATGAAGTGGGAGGCAAGCCGTATGGAGCGAAGAACCGATTTTATTCGGGTAACTGCGAATGACCGCCTTGTTTCTGAAACAAGCACAAAGTAGTCTGTAAGTCTGAAGGGTTTGTCATGCAAATGACCCCCGATTTACTTTGATGTATGTCGGGTGACACCGAGTGGTCGCATCATGCTAATTGTTTTGTCGTCTTTCTTGGTTTTTCACATTGTTGGGGTGGAGCTCGGTTGTACATCTATTACTCTGAAGCTTCTCTCAATTTCTTAAAATGAGCCGAACATTAAAAAAATTTGAAATACAAAATCTAACTTTTTAACGCTAGATTCGCATTTGGAAAATCACAATAATTAGGCGTACAACAACAATTATTAGAACATTAAGTAAAATTAGAAGCAGAAAAAGGGAGGAAGATACATTTTAAAACATTTAAACATAAACCATAAACCAAATCATAAAACTGTCAAAATGTTTTACATTGTAACAGTTTGAATTAATTATTCAAATTATTACTAATATAAGTACATTTGTAATTGTAAACACGTGTTGCAATTGTTGTCCATAATATAGGTCTATAATAAAAATATCGACAATAATAATATTAATAAAAAAATATAATAATAAGCCCTCATACGAACAAATTCTTTTCACTGATATAATTTAAAAACGAAAGTATAAAATGTGGAAGCATAAATAAAAGTTTGACACTGTATATCTGTAGAAGAGACACGGCTTTGTTATCCAAATAAAATCAAAAACGGGGGGAAAAGCTATTTGGACTAAAGAACAGCAAAAAAAGCAATTGTAAAATGCGCAATAACATATATTAATATTTTTTCTAGTTTATTAATTTTATATAATGGCGTACGGCATTAAATACTTAATATAAAATAATTAAATGCATTCTTTTTTAATTTGTTGTTGAGTTTCTTATTTTTTTATCAGCACAAAAATGAAAAAACGACAACTCCATATATCATTTTCTTCATAAAACAGTTTGAACCAAATGTCTGAACCATGAATCGGTTTGATGTAGAAACTTTTTTTGTTATATGAAAAAAAAATCATAATTCGAAATAAACTCTTAAATTAAAATGATAACGAGGGTACTGAGGGACGCAATGTTATAGCCCATTATCTGTTGAGTTTTTCTGTAAAAGTACGCAGCTTTGGCAGAAATAATTGTGTAGAACTGACCGCGGGAACTTCACAAGACTGAGAAATTACAATTTTTATATTTTCCCGCGACTGTTGTTACCATCACTTTTTATATACAAATAAATCAATGAATTTGGACTTTTGGACTCAAAACGTATGAGACACACACATTCTGTCTTGTATAAATTAAAGACAGCTGTGCGCTAATTTTTGGAGCGAGCAGAGTTACACATACAGGTTTGAACGTTAATAGCTCGTAATGGTGTTCAAACGCAGAAGGGATGTGAAGACTTGGGCGTATCATAAATTTCCTAATTGCAGTCTTTTGTAAATGGCTTCTTCCATTTACAACCCATTTTAACCCAAATTTGCTTCCCCAGTGTGCACGGTTATCTCGTTGTCCGAGACGGGGAATTTTACGGTCCGCGTTACAAATTAACCCCCAGACAAGGGCTTCGCCACGTGCACCCTCCCTTCCCATCCCCTACCGATTTTTTCCCATGAACTTCCCATTAGCTGCAACTGCAAAAACATTCATCTGGGGTTGACATGACATCATAGACATCGTGTGCTAATAACTCTGCTGTTATTGGCAGTGTCGGGATAATTAAATAAATAATGCAATTAATTACGCCGTGCAAGCAAATGACGGTGTCGTGCATAATACTGTATATGCATGTGTTAATGGCTCAAACAGCAATAATGCAAAGTTTCCGGCACTAGTGTTAAATGGTAGTCCCACACAACAATAATAACGACATGCACTTTATTGGCGTGGGGAAGTTCTCTGCTCGCCTACTCCCACTCCGGTGAGAGTACGCTGTCAGGAAAGGGCAGCCGCCTGTAGCGGCGCCCATAGAGCAGGGGGGTTAAGGGTCCATGAACATGTAAATATTCTGCTGAAGCCGGGACTCGAACCAACGACCTTCCGATCACAGACACAAAGACTAAACTGGTTGATTCTACATGGAATATACTACGCCTTAACTGCAGTCTCGCCATACAAGTATCGTTTCTATACATTTCAAAATAAGAACGGAAAACCACAATACTGCGTGAATAGTCTTCCGATCATGAGTTATGTGCGGTTTTCTATAATGTCAATTTCTACTGGATTTCCGCCCTCGCCAGTTCGGATTTGCCCCCCCCCCCCCCAGTCTCTTTCTCTGACATTTATTTTAATTTTTAACTCGGTTACCTCCAGCGCACTCATGCACGGAAATCAGAATAAACTGACTTTGATATACAACCCAATTAAAAGGCAAAACAAACATTTTAACCGTACGTCTGCGCCGGGGATTTAATTCGGTAAATGAACCGTTCAAGGACCGTCCTTGTCATTTTAAATGTTTGCTTTTGTGAGTAGAAAATTTAGTATTCAAGAGCATACGGGCCATTAATTTAAAAATCAATATGGTTAAATCTGGCTAAAATGCTGCACTGCTTCGTGCCCTACCCGATTATTTAACAAAAAAACATGCTAATCTCTGGATTCAATTAAGTATTTTTTAAACGGACAATATCATAACTTTTGCGTCATATAACAGAAGGAACTGAAGGGCGTGCCCCCAAAAACAAAGTAGATTTTGGTATTTTACATACGATGTGTGAGAATTTAGCTGGCGCGTATATTATATCTGGGGTTTTAATTTGTTTCAGCAGGAAAGACTCGCACAAAAGACAAGTACCGGGTGGTTTATACGGACCACCAGCGGCTGGAGCTGGAGAAGGAGTTTCATTACAGCCGATACATCACTATCAGGCGGAAAGCGGAACTGGCCGCGGCGCTCAGCCTCTCGGAGAGACAGGTGAGCGCAGCCGATCATGTGACCCCGGAGCTGGTCTAGTAACGCTACGTAATTTTGCGGCAACCTTCACCACAACCTTCCGCACTTCCTGACTTGACGAAATACCTTTGGTGCAGGTGAAAATCTGGTTCCAGAACAGGCGTGCCAAGGAGAGGAAGGTGAACAAAAAGAAAATACAACAGCCCCAGCCGGCCTCCACGACTACACCCACTCCCCCCGGCATCGGTACCCCCGGCAACGTCGCCATGGTGACCAGCAGCAGCAGCGGTCTTGTGTCGCCTTCGATGACAATGGCTGTTAAAGAGGAGTACTGAAGTCGGCCCAAATTGGTATAATAATTGCAAAAAGAAAATAGACTGTTCCCTGCAGAAAAGATTAAACAAAATAAAGATGTTAAAATATACAGCTCTGGAAAAAATTAAGAGACCGGTCCATTTTATTTTTTTTTTTTTAAAAGTATGCATTGTTTAATCTTCGTTTAGTCCTGGTCCTGCTGGAAGACGGCTACACTGTGAGGCAGGCTGCTTCCAGGTTCAAGGTTTTTAAGACAGCAGGACACAAGAACAAGGTGAAACAGGAGACACTGACCGAAAACCAGCCAGGTAGAGGGTAGAAGGAACATTCTAATGCCAGAGACGACTGTCACCTTATCCGACAGTGTCTCATAAATCAGAGGATGACCTAAAGTGACCTTCAAAAGGAATGGGAGGCAGTAAGTGTAGGTGTGAAGTGCACTGCAAGGACAGTTTGTATCAGGCTCCTAGAAGCAGGACTGAAGTCCCATAAAACAAGGAAGAAACAGATGATCCAGGCTGGACTTTACAAAAAATTTATATTTTACACAGATACACACCGATAAATTCCGAAATGAGTGAAACTAAAAATGTTGCTATGGTCTCTTAATTTTTTCCAGAGCTGTACTTACGGGATATAAATATTATATATAATTATGAATTTTTTTAATCATCTGCTATTCCCTCTATAAATGCTGCCCTGCTATTCTCAAGCATTTGATGGACACAAAAAAGTATTTGTAAATTTTTATAATTCGGTTGTTCAGTTTGCAATATATGTTTAAAGTTGTTTGTATGAAAGGTTTTATCATTGTGTTGCTTAGTAATTCTATTTCAGTAAAATGAGATTTTACTTGAAAATGTGAAGAGCATGAAGACAGATGTCAATTATACAAAGGGGAATAATGCTCGGTCGTGCAGCACGTCTCCCTCTGATTCCGCATGAAATTTTTCTTTACTGCTCTTACTCTCACATGCCAGGCATTTATTAAACTGTGTATAGTAGAAGTCTTGCATTATTTTACTGAGGAATTTTGTATGGAATCAACAAGCCTATTATTATTATTATTATTATTATTATTATTATTAAGCTGTGAAGTATTTCAAAGACATAAATAAAGTTTAATATTTTTAAACAGAAATGTTTCCAGGTACCAAATTTTTTTGGGAACATAGCACACTGATATAAAAATGTAACAATATTTAAATTTTGTAGAAAGCAGAATGTTTTTGCTGGAATTTTCCTGAATGGTGTGGAAGTGGGTCGATGTGCACGGGTCATGCTAAACCATGCTGTGTCTGTTTCTGGGGGAAAAATGCAGGGCGGAAGTAGCTGTGCTACTGGAGTCACAGACATCGGGGCTTTTGTAGGAAAATGGAACGAGAGAAGTGCAAGTGAACAGAATCGGGAGAACGCAGCTATTTTATGCCCCTTATCAGGCCAAAGGCACGGAGGACATTTCTCAGATACCCGGTATCGTCTGTATTATGTGCGCGGACATATTTGTCGATGTTACACTCGCTGGGAGCGGCGTCCAAAGTGCATGGTGTGCGCCTGAGCAAACACAGGGTGATGGATCCGTCGAGCCAAGCATCCAGGTCCTTGGAGTGGGATTCGCATCATGGGGCATTAGATTGGCCCCCACGCAGGGTCAGTCTACACCCTCCTCTGGACCTGGCTTGTGTCCATCACCGTACGACGAGGTGTTGATAGAACCACAGCCTTTTCTCAGCTGCTCCTCCCAACCTGCCTGCAGTAAATAGGGCAGTCTGTGTTACCCCCGCCCCCAGGTGTTGAAACTGGTACAAGGGTGGAAGCCCATCTAAATCATGCTAACCATTCCTCGTCCTTCTGGGTTACAAGGGGCTTCTGTTCTGACACTTATTGCAAATTGTCAGAATAATTCTACAAAGCACCAGACCTGAATCTCCCACCCCAAGCTCATAGCTGGGTCTTTCTACACCCTATTCTGTGGGAGCTGAAGCTCCCATTTTTTTTTTCGTCTCAGACTGCCTAAAAACAGTTGTTCTAAAGCCGTTTAGCTATTTGTCCCAGATTATCATATACATTTTGTAAACGTTATCGAAGGGATGCCCCCTCCACTCCGCAAATTCTGCCAAATAAATAAATAAATAAATCGGGTGGGGGTGTGACTTCCTGTGCTCCCCTAAAGGTCAAACCCTATACTCGCTCCTGCTGTTAGCGGTTTTATGTACCTCGTAGGCCTACTATATACCGTTATTAGGGGTGCGCAAAGCAGCCGGTATTTGTATCTGTATTTGTATTTGTTGAGGGGGGAAAAGTATTTGTATTTGTATTCGAGTAAAA
>JAODKC010000051.1:2427665-2441350 GCA_026777985.1 Mormyrops attenuatus | reverse complement strand
AGTTCTGTCCAGTTTCTGGTTCCCCAGGGTCCAGCTGAATTCCTTGTTGTCCCCCTGTGAGGAACAGGACACCCTCATCTCTCTGTACGGCAAACAGAGCTGGGAGAGCGTCACATTCGACACTGGAGCTGAGGAAGAGATGCACAGGTCACAAGCTGCTGGTGATAATCCGCACACACACAGCGTAGAATTTCAGAACCTGAAATCAAAGCTACTTTTCTCAATACACAAAGTTTTATACATAATATTTTCAGAGCTGAAGAAACAGATGAAAATGAAACCATACCTTCAACACTCAGCTGTATTTTAATTGAGTGCCTTCTTTTTACAGCATGAACATTTAAAGAGTAAATTCCAGAATCATTCTTAAAAACTTTGTTCTTCTTTAATATTTTATTCAAAAGAACCCATGTAGTTTCTTTGTGTGAATCCTTAGCAATAACTACATGATCCTTCACCAGGTTCCATCTACGGATGCTGAAGTCAGTGTTTAGATGCAGAAGCAGCGGTTTCCCTTCAGCAGCGTAACCTGCAACCGATTGCCGTCTTCTGGCACCACATGTAGTAGCTACAAAAACAGCATGTTAAAATGTGAGAAAAATAACAGAGCTACAAATGAAATATACAAGAACTCTAACCCTTTCTAACCTCTTGTTACATCTTACCTATATTGATTGCTTTAAGAATCTTACACATTGTGTAGCACTGGTATAATCCCGTTGCTAACTTTCAGATAAATTGTTTTGTGTCGTATATTAATAAGGTTAGAAGCTGCACCAATACAGAATCTGTTTCTTACCATGTGTGACTGACATTAAAAGAAGTGTAACCCCAAAAGGGAACTTCATTTCACACTGTATGCTCTCCTCAGTCTGCTGCAGAAGTAATGATAAACAAGTTTATGTGCACCTTCTGTAGGTGTCTGCACCGTTTCAGGGTGTGAATGTGGTGTGAAAATGTTAACGTTCTCAGACGGATGTTAAGACCTTTGTCTTACAAGATGCAGGATGGTAACATTACTATCATTACATGTGTATTGTGCGTCTGTGTAGCTTTTCAACACATATAGATTCATCTAATGTAAAATAATACTGTAACCTGAATGTGTGTGTATATGACATGGACGGGTGCAGCATACAGCTAATGAAAGTGTACACTGTTCAGCAGGGCTTCCGCTTAGTCTGAATACTTACAGTAAATATGAAAGTAAGAAGCTAAGACTGAAATAAAGGCTCTGCAGGTTCAGCCTGGATCATGAGTTACTGAGGGTGATCAGTCTCACTGCCATCAGTCCATTTCTCCATTTTCCATACCCATTTGCTCTATACAGGGGTGACCACTCCAAATGGTACTGGTGGGTGTGGCTTCAGTTCTGCCCTCTTCCCCATGAAGAACCTGTCGTGGTGACATGGGACCTACAGCCACTGTCTCTAGCAGCCCTCATTGGCTCAGGGGCCGAGGACAGCTTCGTAGATGCTGCCCCAGTCCAGCAGTGGGAAATGGGAAATACCCACCCACACCAGTTTGGGTGCCCCTGGTGGCTCAATCTCAAACACAGGAAGAAGAATGGCAACAGTGACCCGCGGTAACATATAGTTTATCCGGTAAGCATGTAGAGGGTATACGTTTGTAAGCGACACCCCCCCGGCTCCGTTGGTATTGGGGTGCCCATGGTTCCTCAGGCATAACCCACATGTTGATTGGGAGAAGGACATTATTAGTGTTTGGGCTCCATGGTGCCATTCTCAGTCTCAGGGATTCCCTCCTGATCTCTCCCAAGTACCTGCTGAACATCGGGACCTACAGACGGTTTTCAGGGTCTTCACTAAGCTGGACCTAAGGAACGCCTATCACCTGATGAGAATCCGGGAGGGTGTTGAGTGGAAGACCGCATGCAACACACTCACTGGTCATTATGAGTACCTCGTAATGCCATTTGGCCTTACCAATGCTCCAGCCGCATTTCAAAACTTAGTCAACGAGGTCCCTCGTGATATGCTTAATCGGTTTGTATTTCTTTACCTAGACGACATCTTAATCGTGCCACAGAATGAACGGGACTATGTGTGGCACGTCTGCGAGGTTCTCCAGAGACTTTTAGTAAATAATCTATATGTCAAGGTGTTAGAAGTGTGAGCTCTACAGTATATACCATTTCCTTTTTAGGGTTCGTCCTCTTGGAAGGACCGGTCCAAATGGACCTGGCAAAGGTGTAGGCAGTCAGCCAGTGGCCGCAACCCCACACATGGAAGGATCTGCAGCACTTTTTGGGGTTCGCTAACTTTTATCGATGTTTGATCCAGGGGTACAGTATGGTTCCTGTTCCACTGACTGCAGTGACATAGTAGGGTTAGAAGATGCACTAATACAGAATGAACAATCTGTTTCCTACCATGTGTCGCTGAGATTAACAGGAGCGTGAGTCCAATAGGGAACCTCATTTTCCCTCCTGGATTCATGGTAAAAATCACATGCAGGTGTGCCGGGTTAGTAACCTCGCAATCAAACATGAAATCGCTGTATCAGAACGACTGCTGTACGCCGTGTGCTATATCCTCAGTCTGCTGTAGAAGTAATGATGCAAAAAGTTTATGTGCACCTTCTCTAAGTTTCAGAACTGTTTCAGGGTGTGAATATGGTGTGCAAATGTTAACCTACATGCGAGAGAAGAGCAGCGGAAGAGCTCAGATAGACGTTAAGGCCCGTGTCTTACAAATTAGCATCACTGTCATTACACATGTATTACAAATCCATTACACATGTATTACACATCCATGTAGAATTCACACTTAGTAGGTAGATTCATTTTATGTGTCATACAGAATAATATCATATTATAACCTCAATGAGTATGTATAATACAAGGATGTCTGTAGTTTATGACAATAAAGTAACCATGAACCTCGAGTATCACATTGTATCCTGGATGTGTTTTTTAAGTAACAAGGATATCTGTAGCTTACACCCTATGAAATGACCGAAATAAATCTCACCATGCTTGTAATTGATAAATACAGTTTTATTTATGAAAACACCATTATGTTTATTGTATTAATACTGGCACCGATGTTTCTTAATCAAAAATTAAAACACATACAAGCAGCAAATTAAACTAAACAAATAAATAAGTAACCAGCCATTATTCTAAAGTGATACAGATCAAACTTACAGAATTACAGCAGACAAAAGCACAAACACTATTAATGCAGAATACTGTTACATTTCTTACTGTGCATCTCCTTGGTAGTATTCAGAGCCTAGTCTGAGTGTGTCTCTGCGCTAAGCGTAAACCGCAGGTCGTAGTAAACATGGTGCCAGGCTCACAAAACCTGTTCTGAATGGCCGCTCGTGGAATTATGTTACAAGCTGTACAGTCTATTTATTGCACAAGAATGCATTATGTTGGCGACTGGAGGGGTAGTGCAGGAATATTCTTATTAGTGACATGGGCATTGCATTCCCAGAGCCGTTACCTGTTAATCATTATAGGAGGCAATAATAACGCTAATAATGCTAAAGCTAATAACAACTGTAGTGCAACCAACTGCGGCTTGTGCATTTAGCTGCATGGTTGCCATGCGACCTGAAGAAAACTCAATTATTCATGTCCGGTTGTTTGAATATCTGTATGCTTCGCATAAAATCACTTTGTGTGTGTTATAGCTGTTGGGGAGGCGATACGTGGGATAAGGAATGGAGGACTAGTACTGAAGTTCAGGACCGGAGGTTGTAAACATGCACTTTTGCGGTACATCAATGCGCAGTGGAAATGAAGATGCAGACAGGCGCAGCGGCCAAAGAGTGCCAGCTTTTAAATGAGGCTTTAAAAAAATGTACATATTTTTTGCAAGTTTCTAAAGGATGATGGGAAAACATAGGGAAGGTGATCGCATCCATCTCGGAAGCAACGCCATATGCAATATTTTGGTCCCAGAAATAACCATTAAAATCAAAATCTATCCACTAACTATATCTTTGCTTCCCTTTTCTCCGATATCTTCTGTATATTAATTTGACATCATTTTCAGTGTAGATTAAAAATATTTTCATATAAAGTTCACCATTCCTCATTAAATACATGTAAAGCATCAGTACAATAATTATATACATACAAAGTAATCAAACACGGAAAAAGTATAATTTTCACTACAGTGTTCAGTAGTATTTACACACTCTGCGCTAAATGCTAGAAATTTTACATGAGTTTAAGGTGTATCTGATCCCTTTAGTTCAACAAACACAGTACAAACTGCATGCATCAACTGAATTAATCTAAAACAAAATATTAAACATCCTTTATGTAAGTTCTCAACAATAAATATTCTCAAATTTCAGTAATATCATCTCAGAAAGTCTGACGAGGCGTCTACTGGCATGAGGAAGTACAAGAGCACATTCAGGAAAGCTGATCTGATGGAAGTTCTGATACTGAATCCAGAATCTCTTTAAACCCAGCTGGACTATTTGTATGAGGTTTAAAGTTAAGCTCTCCCAAAGGCCCAGTTTGGTACTTGCTATATAAATGCAGCACATATCAGACAGAATCCCTGAATCAAGTTTTTTTTCTCTCTATTTCAAACTGGTTTGCTTCCAAATAAAAGGTTGCAGACGTTAAATAGCTTCACAAATGTGTTGATTTCGAATTATCAAGTCAGGCCATTGGTTGATTTTTGTGTCATGTGATTAAATGCTAATGTCCAGTTTTGTCTCACTTTTGTGCTGACATCATATTAATACCGGGACTGGGGCCTTTTATAATGTTTAGTACGAGTTTCTCAGCCGCCTCGTGTATCTCTCCATTAGCACAAAAACTTTAGCCTGTCTGGTTCGCATCACCGTTTGCAAAACAAGCTCTCTCCACCCACCCCCAGCCAAGCTGATCTGAGAACAGAATACGTAACGGTTTTTTCACTTTCAAAGTCAAATTGTGACTATGAAACGATACAGATAAGCAGGAAGTGGGAAAGGAAAGAGTAGCAATTGTGGACAATTTTAACATTCACATCTCTTCTGTGCTGAATAATGCCGCTCTTCATTAAGGAAAAAAAAACGATAAAACTAAATAAAAGAAACACAGCAGTTTTATTGCAAAAAATCCAGTGTGGCCTTCGGCAAATTGCTTTAAACTTTGAACCATCATCTACTGTGAGCAACAAAACATGTTCTCTAATCCAAGAATCGTTGCACAGCTTGTTAACTGGAAGAATAAAGTAATAAAAGGTGCTTTAATAACTATCCTCTGTCCACACAAAAAGATTCAGTGTGTGTTGTATGTGTCGAGCTTATCGGCGTTATAATCTGGGTCAGGATATGACATCGTCATTGTAATATACTTTGTATGACAGATTATATATATATATTAAAATAAGTGACTACTGACTTGTGTCTCTACAAATTAATTTATGAGCAATGTGCATCTAAAAAAGGAGGTCATTCTGTTTAAAAGTAAAATGAGATCCACTATCAAGTGTGTACATCTGCACTGAAATTCATAGACACATTCAGTAGTCACATTCAACAAAGAGGAGCAGAATGTAATATCTTTGGACCAAACCGCTCGTTCGACTGATGCGTTGCAGGTAGCCCCAGCGCTAAGCAAATGGGCCGATGCCAGACGTTTCTCAAGGGATCCATTTACACAGGATCGCAAACACACTGCTGATACCATGTGGTTATATGGAAAGTGAAAACCACGGCAGATGAAAGGCAAGTTTACTCTCAGTAGTGTCAGGAAATGAAAGTGATTCCTGGATCAAAAAAAACACAAAACATATAAATGTATAAACATGCCTGTATTAAGTTCTACTAAAATAGCTAAACAGGAAGGTCAAAGAAACAATATCTACTGTATGTACCTGTATGTATACAGGATATGTGTGAATATCGTATATACATCTGCATGGTGACTCAAATGTGCGACTCCCATAGCATCATTCATACGGATCAAGCAGCGAAATAAACACGATTTAAGTAAGAGATGAGAAGTAGAGGGTACAGATCTTCGAGCTGGTGGGCGGTGCCCCCCTCCCGGACAGTCAGCTGACCACTGGCGTCATAAAGAGGCTTTTCACTCATTTCCTCTGAGAACTTTCTTAGCTGAAAAAACAGACAGGATGTCGTGTACACATCACATACCTTTCGTAAAAATTCATGAACAGGAGGTCGGTAAGGCCTCCGCACCACCAGGTGGCGGTAGCTGAGAATGTCGAGCGTAAAACAGCCTACCTACCTAGATAACTTACTTAGCTATGGCAGAAGGGGCCCCAGAGCGGTGGAAGTGCACTATCTGCCACTTGCCGTCGCGCCTGTGCCAGATTCGTGACTCCTCTGACTGGGCAGTGCGAGGCATACCGTTGGTGTCGATGTACTGCGTGATGCGGATGTAGGCGATGCAGGCCGCCTCTTCCCCGATCAGGTGGATGTGGGGGTTCAGGATGGTGGTGTGGACTGGCTTGCTGTTTTTGGACCACACTGACAAACACAACATAGGTCACGTTACCGGAAACCCTGGACTATCACCAACCCGTTTTCATCACCGTTTGCCTGAGAACAGGGCTGCCCTGGGATTAACAACCGACTCTGGACTTTGAGGTTCACAATAAATCCTCGGTATGACAAATGGTCAGTCCAGGCCTCCCTAAAGTTGACACAAAGTGTCATATTCAAACACTGAATGGTTTCCAAATAATTAGCGTTTATCCTTTCTGTTTTCTGAGATAGAATCCTCTTATGTCAGGTTATGCGACTCCATAACTGGCATTTTTAATGATTCACTAGACTGAATGCTTGTATTAACAGCCTTCATTCAGTGTCTCTCCCCCTATAATTGCTTTAATCAGCCCCACTGAAGCTGTCTTCCCTTCCTCGGGGGACAGTAACTGACAACAAGCCATTAAAATGGACAGTTAATGCAGAGTTTCCTACAAAAGCCCACTAGCAATTTCCAGAAGCAGGAAGGAGACGACACCTTGTAGTCATGCATGACTGGAATCTCCATTCTGACTAATGAGAATAACATCATTTAATTTTTTTTAGCAGATGCGTTTACCCATAATGATGTATGTTTTTGAGAACGTAGGGTCACACAGTCCCTGGAGCAACTGGAGATTAATGGCCGTGCTCAAGGGCCCAGGGGTGAAAACACCATTATGTTTAGTGGTCCACTGACCCTGGGATTTGAACCGACAATGCTCTGAGTACACGCACAGCGTCCTATCCCACTGAGAATTTCCAGGGCAACTTTAAAGGGTGAGCTGGTATCCGCCAATAATGCCCCCACCCCCCTAATGCTGCAGCCCACCCAAGGCTACCTACCCTGCTTAAGGATTGAGGAACGGATTCTACCCCAAAGCCATCAATCATGTTAACCAGGCAAGGAACAATGAACCCAGATAATGTCACTCCACCACAGCCCTGTACACATCTGCCAACGTGCCCCCCCCCAAACAATTGACTATTTACAGGACTGCTAATTGTTAACCCCATAACTGCTGGTGATACTTAACAAAAAAACTAGAAGATCTGCAGTTATTTTTAATGCTGCTAAAAAGAAAATGATTGCCCTGCTACACATTGCTTCACTATTCAGCTGTAAACCGTACATTCATATTTGAAATATTTTATTTATATAAAATAGGTAGGAAAATGAAGGTTTTGCAGGAAAGCACACAGTTTCCCTGTCCAACGAAGATCTTCTGTTCTTACGGTTCTCAAAGTAAAAGCGATGGAAGTCCAGACCCTCGACCAAATTCCCCAGGGCCTCGGGTTCGAAGGCTGTCACACTGGGGTCGCACATTTTCCTGGGGACAAGGGTTTGAAGAAGGAGCAATATGAGAACCGTCTCTGACACCCCATGTATGCCTTTCATGCACTATAAACATGTTACCTATGTCGAAATACTCCAAGTCTGTTATAACCAACAAACCACAGGGGAATTCCCCCTGCCCCCCCGGTACGTTCTGCTCCACAGCTGCAGGCTAAAGACCGTTGTGACTAAACTCCTGTAATGCTGCCATTAATTCACACAAACATCATATTCAGCCAGCTTGAGTGACATCCTCATCTTCAGTATGTGAGTATGTGTGTGTTTTTAAGACCGTAACAGCACCTGCCATTAGTTAAATATCTCCGTGCTTCTGCCTACGAACTGCATATAAGGCCACCATACAGTGCCGACCCAATCGTATCTGCCTGGGAAAATCCAGAAAATCAACCATTTTTGATTTTACTCTCTATTAATCCACCCAACTCAGCAGACTCATACTTGACTGTTTTAAGACAGCACGTAAAGCTGTCATCTGAAAAAAATGGAGGGGAAATGTAAATATAATGTAAACATAAATGTAAGTGTATATGTCTATTTAAGACCGATAACTGAAGAGCAGATTTCTGAAACTCACTCAGTCCACGGGATACCTTTTCCAATAAAATTTCTGTGGACCGAGTGAGTTTTGGAAATTTAATCAAAGTTCTTCATTGGATTACATGAGACCGAATGAGTATGGGTTCCAAACACTGTAACATATGATGAGGAAGCCTGACTTTAGGTCACTGGCGGTCTCATCTCACACACGACAACAAACGGACTGAGTGAGTTAGGGATCCCCGCACTGTAACATATGATAAGGAAGCTTGACTTTAGGTCACTGGTGGTCTCATCTCACACACCACAACAACAAACGGACTGAGTGCATTTGGGATCCCCGCACTGTAACATATGATGACTGAGAAAACACGTGTTTCTTGCTGTTTTTTTTGTCAGCACCAGTGAGCCAGATGTGCACAGCTGTCCGCCGTATTGTACGGTGCTGTGAATGTGGACGGTAAATCTGTCTGACCAAAGGAGGCCCAAGTAGCGACGCGTTCAGAGGCATTTCCGTCTGAGTCGCGATCCCCAAACTGCGCTGAAGCACCAGACCGTCAGCAGCCATGGGGACACACTCGTGTTACACACACCCCCCCCCCCACAGGAAGGAGAAAAAAAAGGGCCTGATGTGATCAAGCTTGGCGATCAAACGATAAGAGGATTTAAAGGAAGCTGGCTGACATGAAGCATCAAGTGCTTACTAGACCCCAAGCAGATGCCCTCATAAATCACTTTCAGTTAGTCACCCAACCGTTTCTCTACTAACACATAATAATAATTGATACTTTATTAATCCCCATGGGGAAATTGTCTTTACCCCTCCCTCAACTTGCTCTTCGCTGAGTAAGTTGTCCGTGAAGGGCTGCCACCTGTAGCGGCGCCCAGGGAGCTGGGGGTTAAAGGCCTTGCTCAAGGACCCGCAGACGTGCTGAGGCTGGGTTTGAACCGGTGACCTTGTGATTATAAGCACACAGGCTCAGCCCACTGAGCCACACGCTGCCCCCTACATGGAGATTACTTGGTTTCATTAAGAAAGTTCATTAACAAACAATGTTTCACATACCTGCACATATTCTCCACACGCACATTTTCTTTTTATTAAGGGTCATATTTTGATTCACTCATTTCTGTTCTTTCCAATTTGTTGTGAATCACAGTTGTAGTCACTGGCTCCCAAAGGGATATTAAGCACAAATGTTTGGTGTTTCACGTTCAAGCAAAGAGCCTCTCCCATCATGCTGTTCTAACATTCCATCCTACCTATCAATACGTCCTACCGTTGGGTCCTCCGCAAGCACCTGATGAAATTACGCCCCTTTTCTCATGCTTGAAGAAACGCCCATCAGTCTACCCTACCTTGCGCCAGAATTAGAGCTGAGTCTAGTAATTGACTTCATTTCTGCATTTCTTAATGGCTCACACATATTTAATATCCCACTACGTGACGGGGGCGCGGGGGGGGGGGGTATGACTAACGCGTAGCTCACGAAGACTCCATTGCTAATGGCCTCGATGAGCTGCTCTGTCACTTTGATGATTTCCTGTTTTCTCACTGAGGGACACAGAGGGTAGGCTGTCAGTTCAGAGCAGCTATCGGCCGCGACCTAAATCTCCTAAAACCCCTACCTAACCAAATTCCATTTTTGTACACTACCTCTCTGTGCACTTCACCTGTAACACCCAACCAATACTGATATATGTTCTTTGTGTGCAATAATTGATGTCCAGCATGATGCTAGCTGGTTCTCTGACAGTCACATTATGCTGGTTACATTTAAATATGTCTACAGAAAGTACCCCAATACCCCGGCTGGGGGGGTTAGTGCCCGCAGCACGAACCTCAGCACAATGCCACTTCCTGTTATTAGTTTCGATTAGTGAGGCACCTTTTAGATCGTTCCTTAGTTACATTCATAAGAGAGGCCTCACTGCATTATTTTACATCATAAAATACAGTACCAGTCTAAAGTTTGGACACACCTACCCAGAGAAAGGTTTATTGTACTATTCTCTACATTTTACAATAATTATAAAGATATAAAAAGTATAAAGTAACATCTATGGAATTATGCACTGACCAAAAAAGTATTAAACAGCAAAAATTATTTGTTGGAGGGGGCAGCTCAGTGGGTTGGGACTCGGAAGGTCGCTGGTTCGAATCCTCTGTTCAGCAGAGTGATCCCACCATTGGGCCGTTGACCAAGGCTCTTAACCCCAACTGCCCCAGGGACTGACTGACCCTCCTGTCTCCTCTACACCAGTTTCATGAGGTGGCCTCCTGAGATGCTTTCCCAGCTGTCCTGAAGGAGGTCCCACATATAAGCTGAGCTCCCATTGGCTGCTTTTCCATCACTCTTTGGTTAAACTCCTCCCATACCATCCCTGCTGTGTTTAGTTCAGGTGGTGCGATACTGCCACTCTTTTACTATGTCCATACTATTGACTGGTACTGTCTATCTGAATGATCTTCATGGTTCCCCAGGGCCTGAAGCCTCTCACAGAGGGCACACCTTGCATGCCCTGCACTTCAACGCGCACACAGGTTTGTAATTATATCCTTGTGGGGATATATGTCTATGGCTAAAACCTTAAACCCAGCAATGACAACCTTAACCCCCACCCAGCCTTAACCTTAACCATAAGTAACCAAACAAAATACAAGACTTTGGGCATTTTTAGTTTTTTGATTGCAGTCACAGATGTTTGCGTGGATCTGAGAAATGCTCCCCACAATGTCAAAGTAACAGGTTTATATCGAATTGTGGGGGACAATCAATCCCTTGCGGCTACAGGGTGGCTGTGTTAATCGGAGGCATATTCCGTACATTATAAATGATACAGAATATGCATTTTATTATAGGAAGGGGAGGTGATGCAATGCTGAATGATTTACGACCTCCTGCAATTACTGCCTCAACACTCTTTCCGGTCTTTCATCTTTAATCATCTATAAAACTACACTAATCTTCCACAGATTTGGGACCCAACTAACTGATGCTAATTGCGATACCTCTGGTATCTTCATCCTCGATGGTGGTGTTGGTGCTTTCAGACGATTCCTGGAGAGAGCACAGAAAAACAAGTTTAGGTTGCCAGGCTTGACGCCGGCAGGATGGATATCTTCTCGCCACACCGGTTGTGACCGGAAGTCCTCAGAATCTCCAGGCACACAGACTCTGACCCGTTTCTGTTGCTCCTACAGGAAGTCCGCACCTTCAAAAAAAAACAGCCCCATGAATTACTTTTCAGGGCGGGACGGCAGTCTCGTTGGATTCTGGGATACGGGTGGGGAGGGGCCACCTGTATTGGAAAGACTGTCACCCAACGACGAGTACGAACGCGATGGCTTGTTTACACATTGAAACACATGGAGACATTGAAAAGTCACATTGAAAAAAGAAAGTCCAGCTCCTTTTTCACGCCCCAGCTTTAACGCTGGTTTGGAAACGCACGCCACTGTTCCCAGTTAGGTGAGAGGCTGAGGGGCAGTGAGGTATGTGTGTGTGTGTGTGTGGGGCTCTGGGGGGCACACTCACCATCAGCTGGACACTGGAACTGGACTTCCTTTTCTGGAAGAGAAATGAGAAGAAGTTAGACAGGACGGATGGGATGAAGGAGAAGACCAGGACAGGACAGAGGGAGGAAGAGGAGACAGCGCCCCCCTCCCCTGCCGCCATCAGCGCTCATCTGCGTGTTCTTGGCCGCCGTGTCCTCTTCCTGGGAGTCTCTGGATCTCAGGTACCAAGAAGTTCCTTTGATAATATTCCCCCCCTCCCCCAGCTCGCCGGCCCCCTCTGCTGGTGGCCCGAGGAATCAACATCTAGAAGGATAAAGTGCTTCCTCAGACATGCAGAAAAACACTGATAAACCCGAGGGTATTCTTCAGGGCGGCTGGATCAGGAGACATGCATGTGTTTATTCATAGGACAGCAAAGACATACGGCACAGAGACCATGCGGAGTCTCCCGCTCTGTGGGAGGGGCCGCTGGGCTGCTTTTAAACTTCACCCCTTGGCAAGAAAATTAAGGCCCCCTAGGCAGCACTGTGAATATTCACCAGACGTGACATTTTCTTTTTAAAAAACTGCTATCGCATCTCAGGCCACATGCTGGGGTTTCATATTAAATTCATAATTAAGCATCAAAACAGTTCAGAGACTTTTAAAAAATGTGTAGTCTGAAGAAATTTGCCAAATTTATGTTAAGTACTGGGAGCCGGAATATGCAGAGGCGTCTGATTGGCTGAGGCTCGTTCCCGCGGGAACGGCGTGTGTTAGCGGGTCTCTGTAATACGTACGTCCGCAGCGGCTTTTGCTGAAGCATGGTAAAGCTATGAAGTTGACCAGGGCTGTCTAACCAGCTGTCTGGATTTACTGTTCCAGGCTGGTTAGACACAGAGGTCACAGTCATCAGATCAGGCAAATATTTCACAGATAAGATCCAACCTTCGTAGAAAAAACTGACCCAGCGGTTGTTATATTCTACAGTGCTGCAATTACATTCTGCAGTCAATGTGTGATTTTATCAGACACAGTGAATCTTAGGAATTAAAATGAAATGCCATTAGAAAAGGAGACACAATCATTCTGTGGAAAGCAGGCACAAACAAGACTGGGTTACTCTGGCAGTTTCCCTGGTTCGGTTTGTGAAAATGAAAACAGGACCTCCCTACCTTGACGCCGTCTGCCTTCTTGCTAACCCCACTTTTTCCTCCTGAACACAAAATAAGGAGAAAGAGAAAGAGAGCAATGAAGAAGGGGACAAACGCCCCGAAAAGCAGTGAGAAGTACATGGAGCTGAAAAGCAGGTCACGGGATGTCCAGGAGAAAATCCCAATTAATAAATAAAGTCCATTGTTTCCGAGGCAGATCTCGAGATTCCTCGCATTGATCACCGTCCACTTTTTCTACTGGTGAAGGAGGCGGCCTCACAACTTTACATATCGCGGACTCGTTAAAGCTAACAGCGCCCCCAGGAAACACTATCGTCCTTCAAGCAGATAAATTATCCAACAAATTCCTCTGAACATCCAAAACGGCTTGTTGTCCAGCACTGTACAGGAGCTCCTTAGGGAAACAGCAGCGGATAAGACAAACACAACAGGCTAACCCTAACCCTAACCCTAACCCTTCGTCAGTAAGTAGCTACGCCAAGCATCACGTCTGGCCGTTCTTTCCACCACTTCCTCTTGAATAGTCCTTCTCATTTCCTTTATATCTCCTACGGACCGGGAACCCGGTCTTTCCCTTCTTATTTTTATCAGCACCTTGCTAATTTTAGCCGTCTCGGGTCAGGTTACATGGAAACCATGAATGGGGTGG
>JAODKC010000051.1:2403598-2414807 GCA_026777985.1 Mormyrops attenuatus | reverse complement strand
CCCCCCCCCCCCCCACACACACACACACACAGGCTCCTCTACCTTCCTGGCAGCAAATACTTATGCTGGTACAAGCAGATGTACTTGGTTGGAGCTGAGAATGTGAGTAGTCTCTCATGCACGAGAGCATAATGTGAGGTGGGAGAAAGTAACTCCCATAATGCACAGGGAAATATATACATATTCATATAAATACCTATGCGGCACTCTGCAAAAGTCTTAGGCAGTCAAAATAAGTGATGGCATGTTGATGTTTATGTAATACCAGGATTTCATATCTCTTGAAACGTGTCAGCTTAGCTATTTCAGACCCTGTCCCCGAGTAACCCAATATCTACAGTCACTAGTAGTACAGCGTGTTTGGATATGTTAATTAACTAATTAATGAATTATGTTAACTGGTGGTGATATGATGGTTGGGGCGCCCCTTGAGGAGAGCTTTGGGAACTGCAGCTGGGTTCTTCTACTCTTCCAGGAATATATTCATACATTTCTGGAGGACCGAGGAAATTCTTGTTTACTTATTAGCATTTATTTGTATATAATCTAACGCTAAATTGTTTTTTTCCTGAACAAATATACATGTGTTGTCCAAATAAACAGCTTTAAACATAATTTATTGGCAATCCATGACTGCATAGTACGGTACATGTTACTGAATGACCTAGACCAATCGTTCTTTCTTCAATTTACCCTATGAGCAGGTACAGAACGATCCCCTTCGTTAGGTGACTGATAAAGTCATTAACACAAATGGGCGGGTTCTGTTTTGGACATTTTCTCTCTCTTACAGTGGTTTTGTTGCATTTAGTGAGTCGGGACACATTTAGAGGGTAAAAAACACAAGAGATCTAAAAGCGAAAAACCTCAAAAGAATTGGGTATTTTGGGCAACTCATCATAAGCAGAAGGTGTGTTGGGCAGAAATGCTGATTTCACTACCCATCTCCTGACATACCAGCTGTACTGTCTGTGACAGGGTCTTCCTAAAACATACACTCCTCTCCTGACCCCCTGTGGTGCCCTGCTTGCTCCCCGCAGACAGTGGGGCTGAAAACAATTCAGCAAGGTGTTCTAGATGCGATTTTCCCATCTACAGTCACACAGACCTCACAGGACATCATATACAGCACAGCGAGGCTACCAGGGAAAAATGACCCAAAGTCAGGCTTCCTCATCATATGTTAGAGTTCTGGGAAGCAAAACTCACTCAGTCTTCGTGCAATCCAACAAAGAACTTTTGTTAAATTCCTAAAGCTCACGACGTCCAAAGAAAACTTCTCAATGATATACCTGACTGATTCAGTCTTGGAAATTTTGCTCTTAAATTAACTAAGATGTGAGAAATTGGGTCAATGAGATGTAGCATATAGCAACTAAACCAAACTCGAAACAGTAGCTACTGCCTAGCTGGTCCGTTTGGTTCCGTTGGGTTTTGTGAATGTAGCTTCATCGTGCCATATTCCATGGCCCGAATCAATGAGCTGCTGAATACAGTTTATATATTCAATGTTTGACTTGACCAAACGCTTTTCCTAGTCCAGGGAAAAATAGTTCTTCTTCACTCCATTTGGATCATGCTGATTCCGCAGTTCGTTGTACATGTGCTGACAGCCCACGTTCAGCAGCGAATGCACTCTGTATTCTGCGCCTTTACTTCTACGTGGCTGCTTGTCAGTGCTGTGTGCAGTAATGTTGGGTGGCATTTTCAGCAGAAAGCCATCGAGGGAGGCGGGTGATATCTGGGGCTCCTGGACGTGTTCCATGCCAAATTCATAAAAGTGCCTCCAACCCAAGTGGAGAAGGCAGCAGATGTTGTTTGTGCAGCTAGTTTGCTCCCCAGCCAGCCTCCCTACAGACCCCACCCAAACTCGCCGCTCCCCGGCCAGCCTCCCTACAGACCCCACCCAAACGCGCCGCTCCCCAGCCAGCCTCCCTACAGACCCCACCCAAATGCGCCGCTCCCCAGCCAGCCTCCCTACAGACCCCACCCAAATGCGCCGCTCCCCGGCCGGCCTCCCTACAGACCCCACCCAAACGCGCCGCTCCCTAGCCAGCCTCCCTACAGACCCCACCCAAATGCGCCGCTCCCCAGCCAGCCTCCCTACAGACCCCACCCAAACGAGCCGCGCCCTTGCCAGCCTCCCTACAGACCCCACCCAAATGAGCTGCTCCCTAGCCAGCCTCCCTACAGACCCCACCCAAAAGCGCCGCCCAGACCCCTTCCAGTGGGTAGGGTTGTGCCAGCTTATGCTCCTAGTTATCAAAACAGCTCTCCGTGGGAGTCCAGTGATCATTTCGGTAACTGTATACTTGATGGGTACAAATAACATAGTATTATACGATTACTTATGTATTAAATGACCACAAACTAGGTCTTAGTTACATACTGATCTCATGTTCATTCATCATTAATGAATTAGGTTGCAACTATTACCCTTAGCAGATACTATATTTGTTACTATATCTGTTAATTCTGTAAACCTTTGTGAACTACTGAAGGAACTGCTAATTAACTACTGCAGGAACAAGTAATGAATAACACTAGTGACATACTGATCTCATGTTTATTCATAACACTCATGTATTATTGTGACACATCTTTTATCTCAAGGAGTGACTATATTTGTTCATGATTTGTACTTGAGTAAGTATTTATTACTATTTGTGCCCCATCAAGTAAAGTGCTACCATAATTGGACCTGGAGGTGGTGCTGTCTGTCCAGAGAGACAGTGGGGAACGTCCAGCAATGTGCTCACCATTGGTGATGAGTTAGGTACCATCTAAATGGAGTGCTTACCATTAAACCGGCAGTCTTTACCATATGATAATACCTCCTGGGAAGTAATGGACAAAACTACACTTCATGAACCATTTGCTGTATTTTGTGACCCCACTAGATGGTGCTCTTGGTTTGCTTTGCGGCATGCTTTATGCCCATTTTTGAACAAAGAGCACCATCTAGTGGGGTCAAAAAATACTGCGAATGGTTCACGAAGCATCATTATGTCCGTCACTATTCCTGGGTATTACCTTCTGATCCAACCACATCCGCACAATTGCACTGAGTTTGGGGGCATCGACTTTAACCATCTTGGGAGGGACAGTATTGGGACACAGTTGGGAGTGTTGGGACCATTGGGTTGAGGTCAGTCCCAATACACATGACAGTCACTTTCCCTTTTGGTTACTGAAATCAGTTTGGTCTTTTGGATGATTTTCCTCCCAGAAACTCAACTCTGTTAACGTTACACTTTTATTTTTGTCATGTCAGTCCCACCCATCCCAGAGCCCATAAATCCCTCATAAGCAAAGCTTCATAATAGGCTATTAAGAAGCTTTTCTTATTACCGCAAACCCTGTGTGACATGATTCCGTTTGCCGTCCCACCTCAAAAAATATATTACTTCCCAAATCTTCAGAATGACATTTACTAGGTCCTTTGCGTCCTATGGACAAAAAGCACGATCTGGCTGCTTGTTCTTTATCTTTTTTCAGGATGCCACACTGCTCTAATAGGCCGACAAGGAAATAGGACTGGGAAATATGTACTACTAAGTGGATCTTTAAATAAACGAGTCACCCCACAGCTTTTTTGTGAAGCTTCAATCAGGAGCAAAAAAGTACAACCTGAGTGAAATGACAAAATTCATTCCGGCGAACAAATGATCTTGTTCAGCATGATGGTATAAGTGACAGCTGAACATAGTCTAGCAAAGTAATATGTGTGGAGTAACATTATTGGCTTTAATTGACTGCATGATTCAATCAAATTAATTATTATTTTTTTGCATCCAGTCCGTGTGTCACAAATAATTCTATTTCAAAACTTTTTAGCGGTACTATGCACTTCCTGTTATCAACGTAAAAACATTGTCATTTTGTAAATACTCAGATTATCCTTCTATTAATTTCATAGCATTTGTTCTTGAATAATAGGTTAAAGTTTATGAGTAAATACGCAAGTAGCACTTCTAGATTGATGGATTCTTACATGTGACTTTTGTTCCACGCATTTTTCTTAGAATTCCCTGGCGATTGCAGGTAAGACAACAGAAGTAGATCATGCTTTACCTTAAGATCTCGGTGTACCACCCCCATCTGGTGACAATGAAGAACGGCCTCAAGAATCTGCTGGATGCAATGACTAATTGAAAACAAAAGAGCTTAAATCCAGTCTGACTCTTTGACCAGTGACTCAACATTTCTACTACTGGTTAATTTGATAAACCTAAACTGTTTCAGGTTAAACTTCAAGAGATTGGGCTGGAGTATGTCCTTGTACAAAATGCGCATTGTTCTAACTTACAAGTGAAAACCACTGCCCATTAACCTGGAATACAGCAAGAAAGGTCTAGAAATGATAAACGTGCATCGATTTATTATTATTATTATTATTATTATTATTATTATTATTAGGCACTATCCAGTTCACTCTGCAATTTTCATGAAAGTGGAGGTTCCTTTAAGACACCCAAACAAAACAAAATGAATAGAAAAAAATGTAAGATTCCTGACACATAAAATATAATTAATATTTTCCTCCAGAGCTCAGGTTTTGTCTGCATTCATGGCAGTGATGCTAACATTTTACAGTTTGCATACCCTTAAATTTCACGTCTGATGTGTGGGTTTCCAATGCACGAACAACACAGGCCATTTGTTACCTGGCGTCTGCTTCACTGTAGTATTCTCTGGCCACGATGTCCTCAAAGAGTTCTCCACCTGTCACACTGGAGAGCACAGGAAAGAGGCAGTGAGGAGAAGCCACTCATCTACATGTTTTATTGATCGCGTGAGGCGGTTCACTGTTGTTTGGTGCTTTTCCAGTAGTACCCTCGGGTTTTTGATGAGTCTCAGTGATAAATGTGTACTGTAAAATATATGAATAAAAATCACAATAAACATGTCACAACACATTTATTATGGTTTTCGCTAATGTTTATACTCATCTTTCCAAGTCCCTTCCTGTCCCAAATTTGAGTATAAGTGCGCTTCGTTTAAAAATGGCCTCCTAATTGCTGTTTGTCCGTAAAGACCGGATTTGTGGAAAACCTGGGCTGTTGTTGACCAATGGGTGAGTTCTCCTGGCTGGCCCTCAAATTCCACTGGCCTATCAGAGCTGGCCAAGAGCTCATTGGTGGATCAGTCATCTCCTCGTTTCCCTGATTGGTCAGCTCGGAGGATGGCCCGCCCTAATCAAACTCTGGGCAGACTTACACACTGTCCGTTCCGCCTTTTGGTAATTATTCCTCCACACTAAAACCATTACCGAGACATTGCAAATTTGAATTTAAAAAGTTTTAAAATTATAAAACAAGGACATGAATAAATACAAAGCAGCAAGCAACACTAAAAGACTGATAGATGTTACATCATGTAGATGTTACGGTATAATTCAGACACCAGCTACCCAGTGTAACAGAGTATAATGCAGTGTGGTCTTACATTTGAAATGTCTGTTTTGACAAATTCTACTTTATAGACTGCCTGAAGTACCCTCAGAATCCATTCAATGTATTGTGAGCCTCTCTTACTCTTTAAACAGGACTAGTCTACATCAGAGATTGGATCATTGTACATTCCCACCCCCCCCATATCAGTTTATTGTTATGGTGGTGCCTTCCTTTGTCTCGTTAGTGCCACAGATAGTGTGTCATTCTCATAGTGTGTTAAATGCTTACTTGGGGTGTGCAGCTTTTTGTTTGGGGGGGAGGTGATTTACATTTTAGTAAATTTTTCACTGCATTGAAGAAAAGTTAAAAAATAAATGTTAGGGGTTTATTTAAACCTCATACTTCCGTCCTGTTCACATCACTAATGGCTTCAAAGCTGAGACTGGTATGACATTTTGGCATCCTTACCTTTTTAAGGGTAATTCCATAGTTAGGTTGTATAAAAACTGAAACGTGACAGATTCAGCTCCACCGGTGCTAATACTTTCTAACCCTGATGGAATGCAGTGCTGCTGAACTGCACTGCTTCACTGCCTCTGTCCTACGCTCATTAATTACAGCAAAACCCCAGAAACAGACCCTTTACTGTATATCCATCTCTGTGCTACTTGTGGTTGTTTTTGACTTGATTCAAGGTTTAATTTCTTAGTTTAAACACAGAAGCCCGTCAAAAATGTGCCTTTTAATGCATCATTCTACTGTGGGGGAAATACTTACAGATCGAAGATGAGGTAATGATGTCCTTCCTCAGAGATGCTGTCGTGGAGCCGCACTAAAAAGAAAGGTTTTTATTGCAGTTACGTCTAATGTTGTTAAGACAGGAAATTTCTCCGGATTTCTTCGCGAAACAATAAACAATCATACATAGATTGGAGCATCATGCCTTAGCTTCGCCACGTGATGACAACGTCACTGAAGTGCTGCAATTTTATGAAACACGTAACGCTCTGAATGGTTTTGGGTGCTTAGGTAACTGAGCAATTACTCTAGTCACTGACAAACCACTTAACCGCTTGTAAGGTTTACATTCAGACATTTTTCCAGCCATTCATTTACGGTCCACATAAAGACCCAAAGTCAAGGTTAGACCCGGCCTAGTTGATGTTGATGTTGATGCTGCTACAGCTACTGACTCTTTGGCTTCTGCATTCTGATACTAAAGAATCGTCTTCGAATCACTCTTCTCTCCCACCTGAACTCCCCCCCCCCACCCGCCACCTCCATTACCACCACATGTGAATGACTCCGGCACTCCATGTGTGTGGGCATTCGTGCACCAACAGAGGACACGGGTGCAACTGTGTGGGTGCGGAGCACGGAAAGAACAAGAGAAAGAACTACAGCGGATAAGTCCTTTGCCTGCCAACCCCCATCCATAGCAACGCTTCAGGATTACATAAACCGCAAACAGCAATTTTGTTCCTTTTAAGCAATTTGATCGCTGCGTCAACGGCTGCCAGGAAATAAAAAAGAATGAAAAAACACCCCCACTTCCTCGTGTTTGTGTCGCATCTCCAGCCCCTCACACGGCCGCTTCCTCTCATCACCGCTGCCCCTCAGCACAGGGGACCTTGTCGCCGTGGATACTTACGGCCACTTTAGTGATTCATTTTATCACGTCGGCGATGATGGCTACCGCTAACGACTGAATGAGCACTCGCCATTACATGTCACATTCACAATGTAACACGTAGGGTGTTCTAGGGCACGGTCAGTGCTAGGGGTTCGAGTATTCAAAGACGCTCCACTGCTATATAAATATCAACTTGCGTAAAACACATAGCTTTGCTAATTTATGCTGTGCAACTGCAAGTGATCAAAGGGAGATATTTTGTGCGATCCAGGCTCAAGAAAAGAATAAAATATCTAGATCTGCAGGCTTACATGCGACTTATGTTATTGCCATACATTTTAGGGCGTATTATTTCCTATTTTTTGACTCATTCACTTTAACGTAATTACAATGGCTTTCTGTTGTACAATGTGTTGACACTGACTGGATATTTTTTAATGAGTCACTATGATCTGATAGATGGAGACTGTGGATGTTCCGGAAGAGAGCAATCACGCCCTAATCTGCAGTCCCTGGGAGTGACAATCCAGAGGTATCAAAGTAGAGAACACTCTGCAGCTTTCCTCAATCGCCTTTCAACGCCCAACACTTCTAAAAATCTATGTTCACGTACTGGGTTCCTATGAAAAAAGACAATTCTGTGTATGAAAATGGTGATAAAATGACACGTGACCTGAGTGACTGGGCCTTCTGGTAATGTGGCGACATTGTGGCTTGCTAACAGTTAACGAAAATTTAAATAAATATTCATTCGTACAGGGATGTGTTGAATTAGCTGACACTGACATCTACGTGCAACATTTTCACGCTGTTCTTTGCCCCGTGAATCAGCAAAGGAATCAGTGTTTCCTTTGTAGGCCAGAGAACAGCAGGACCAGGGAACTGAGGTGGAAAAGCGGAAGTTACCTGTTTGACTCACAGAAAGGATGGTAGGAGTTAATGTTTAACTGCTTATTGTGCTTTATTTTATTATAGTTCTGCTTAATCCTCTTTATATCCATTTATTTTGGTTGTCAAAAAGAGTTACCGGCAGCTCTCAACTTACGTAAAACTGACTTTAGTAAATCTGGGCTTGTGCAAAAAAATATCCGAGATACCTAGAGTTTACGGAAATGAGTCATTCAAAAAGACAACATGTGCTTGGTAGTGAAATTACACTTTATTTATTTAACATGTGTTCGTTAGTACATATTACTAGTATATTTTTGGGGTTCCCCAATTCCGGGCCTTGAAGGCCAGTCTGCACCACAGTTTGCAGATTTCCCAGCTCAAACACACCTTATTCAGCTTACCAGCTAATTGCCAGGTTTAGTGGGTGCATTTGAGCAGGGAAATCTGCAAACTGTGTTGCAGACTGGCCCTTCAGGACAGGAACTGAGGAACCCCGGTATAGGAACTTGTTCATTGGCGGGCTAAGCCTCTGTGCCTGTGATCGGAAGGTTGCTGGTTTCAGCCCAGCCTTAGCAGAATAGCTCGTGGGCCCTTGAGCAAGGCCCTTAACCCAGCTTTTATTTAGCTGATAGGTTCAATAAAAGTCTGCACAACGCCAGGGTCTGATTATGCTCCCCCAGTTTGCTCAGAGAAAATCAGACGCATTCTTACAGGACTGGTAATGTGGTCCCGCTGAAGCAAATGAACATCACCCTGCACCCCGGTAAGCAGGTCACAGACAGAATAAGACAGAGAAACGGTCAGAGTGCTTTTAATGACTTATTGGTCCTTGCATGACTGTCAACTTTGAATTATACCTCCCTCAAAGACCCCCAGGACCCTGACAGATAGGTGGACATTTTTAGCAACAAGAAATTATGTGCAAGGCACGAAGTTAATGAAACCATAACCTGAGTGTCTACTTTTTATGTCAGTCATTTTGTAAATATTTATACTCTGGGAAAAAAAACGTTAAACTGTGCGATCACAGAAGAAGCAGCTTATATTTCGGATTATTGGTATTTTTGTACTCTCAGCATTCCGTTAATCATTGTTAACAAGCTGGCTGACACGTGAAGGTAAATATTGCATGAGGAAGATTCACTGTGATTAATGTTTAAATCACATCACACTCATCCAGGTGCAATTTTATTAAAGACTGCTTTGGGGAATCGTATAATTAGTTCTTTTTATTGGTTCTCTTTTATTAAACGGTATCTCCTGAGCTCTTACATAATTTTTATGAAATTCTCCATGAAATTGGATTTAAATTCAATTTAGAATGATAACTCTGAGTTATTGAATGTGTATCAGTATGGCTGCATGTGCGTTCCCCGTTAGCTAATGATTAATCAGCAACATCACCTCACTGCTTATCTAAAGTTCCTCGCTGTCCAACACATTCAAATACTTTTTAAATCATCCTTTTCAATGAACAATTATTGCGTATATTAAATATACATTCGGGAATATGAATATGAGAAGTGTCATATTATTGCAGTACGTATGTGAATAAAATTGATAAATTCGTAATAATTCTCTGTGCTGCCGCATTAAAATGACGTGTAACTTGAAATCTGCTCGTTGCTCTCCTGTCATGTTAGGTGTTGTTATGTCTTGATGTGCTGTTTTATATTTGGCATTAGGTGTCTTTCAAGAGGTCATGAAGACTACTTATGATGAAATAGTATGAAATCAACACATGTATATGCCAAATTTGACAATGTGGCTGGCATTTTTTATCTTTGTTTTCCCCCTGTGACAGGTAAATAAAACTATCCATCTATAACTAAGGCTTAGCTAACACAGGGTCACGGCACTAACATGGAACTTATCTCAGGAAGCGCGAGGGGGTGCCAGTTCATCACACGGTACACGAATACACATAATGGGCAACTTAGAAAGACTAAGTGACCTAACAGCACAGGGCTGCCGACACATGCATCTGGCGTGACACTCACACTTTCTGACTCTCACGCAATAAATCTTATGGCAAATCCAGAAACTTAAAATTAGCTGCATCAAAATACCAGGTAATAAAACCGCTACATGCATGTGAATGCGTGTGCATGCATGTGCAGACTCGTCTCAGTCTGAAAACCTCGCCCCAGCCAACTGGCCGAAGTTGGCGACCCTGCAGCATGTCTCTGGGCGGTGGAAGAAAACTGGGAGCATCCAGATGAAACAGTGACAACATAGAAGTTCTGCACATACAGAGCAGAGTCAGGATTCAGGACGCCAGCCCTTGCTGTGCAGGTATACAGTAGGTTTTGGGGTTGCGTCTGTGATTAGAAGGTTGTTAGTTCAAATTCCTAAGCAACTTGGTCCCTAAGCAAAGGCCCATAGCTCCAAATTTGGGCTGGGACTGGCAGACTTGTAAAATGTATGTAGCGTTGGGTGAAAGCTTCTGCTAAAAAAATAACAAATATATAGAATATATATAAATATATAGGGGACGCCATACAAGGTAAGTATATCACAGATGTTACTTTTCACAGGGGGCACCACACAAGATAAGTGTATCACAGATATTACTTTTCACAGGGGGCGCCATACTAGGTAAGTGTATCATTAATGGCAGCAGATAGGAGAAAGAGCAGGACATTTACTGTGTATGAATCAGCCTGACCTTCAACAGAAAGGCTGTTAGCTCACAGTGACCTTACAGCGTGACCCGCTGCCCCAGATCACATGTATTCTTATAATCTAATATGCACCATGACCACAAATCTAATATAGCTGACTATATAGAAAAATGTCCTCTCTTTGAAGCGGCAGATGTAAAACTGATTAATAGATGCCCCAGTTCCTTAATATCCCTTAATATCCTCAATAAATAAGGAACAGAAATCAGTAGGAAGAAGTCTCTTGTACTGAGACATCAGCCATTATGGCTGACATACAGTACTTTCTAAACCATTCCTTTAAACGAGTGATAACAGGCCGTCGAATGCTCACTAGGCATCATTAGAGCGCCCGGCTTTGCCCTTGACTTCTCTCGCTTCCACATAGCTTAGCCGTCGCTGATGATGCCATAAACTCGATTCTCCCTGGACACCGTCGCATCGTCGCTTCGCTAACCCGGATCTCCTCAGTGACTTGTCTGCTCTTCTTAAAGCCGGTCATTTCCCTCCAAACCTCTACCTTCCGGCAAGTTCTCCATACAGCGCACACCCGGTGGGGGGGGGGGGGGGGGGGGGGGGGGGGGGGGGGGGGGGGGGGGGGGGGGGGGGGGGGGGGGGGGGGGGGG
>JAODKC010000051.1:2371362-2395595 GCA_026777985.1 Mormyrops attenuatus | reverse complement strand
CACACAATATTCTAGGTGGGGTCTTACCAAGGAGTTATATAATCGTAGCATCACCTCCCTTGACTTAAACTCCACACGCATAGAGATGTAACCCAACATCCTATTGGCCTTTTTTGTACAGACATAAAGAAAATGTGGAGTTGAGTCATTCATGTGTTTTTGCATGCGGTTACTTGCAGGAAATCAATTGACAATATGGGATTCATTACAAAAATCAGTTTCTGTTGTATGGCACCACTTTGAATTAAATGTTTGAGTAAAACTGTTTTAGCCGTATTGATAAGCAGCCCTCAAACCTGAATAGGATAAACGGTCGGAAGATGGATTTATGGACTAATGACTGATAATGACTGATAATGACTGATCTTATTCAAACTTTACTTACAACTAATTTAAACAATACCCCCCCTCCCACACACACACACACATTTTTGTGATAGTCCAGTGCCGGCATGGAAAAAGGCCAGATGGATGGATGGATGGATGGATGGACGGACGGATGGATGGATGGACAGATGGATGGACAGACAGATGGACGGATGGATGGATGGAGAGACAGATGGATGGATGGATGGATGGACAGATGGATGGACAGACAGATGGACGGATGGATGGATGGACAGACAGATGAATGGATGGATGGATGGATGGATGGACGGACGGACGGACGGATGGATGGATGGACAGACAGATGGATGGATGGATGGACGGACGGACGGATGGATGGATGGACGGATGGATGGATGGACAGACAGATGGATGGATGGATGGATGGATGGACGGACGGACGGACGGATGGACGGATGGATGGATGGACAGACAGATGGCTCTTTGTAATGTTGTGTTTACCTGTACAGAAAATACAATTGGCCAGTTTCCCATTCTCTTTGCTCTGAGTCCCTCTCCTACGCATCAGGTGGTAAACCTCAGGCCGAAGAAAGCATTTAAGGATGTCCTGTCACTGACCAGACTGATATGGACTACAATATTTATCAAACCTCAGAAACTGTGGGAGGACCGATGAAAGAGTCCAGCAATGAAACAGTTCGAGTATTCACCCTTTCATGCCTTTTTGCCAATTTCTAATGGAATATTCTCTTAAGACAGGCATTCACAGAGGACGCCTTTCCACAAAAGAAATGTACATGGGGTACCTCTACGAAATGGTATTGTTCTCACTGTTTTCTGCAAGTCTGCTGGGAAACTGGGTATCACAGCCCTAGTGACTCGGCCCGTGTGGAGTGTGGTATTAGGCCGAGTCAGAATCCTCCCGTCCTCTGGATATAGGGCTGTGAACACAGCTTCTCTGTCACAGGAAACAGAGCCCGGTTGGCAGCGCCGTGGCCATGACGACGTGCATGCCAGCGCATTCCCATTGCCTGATTCTTCTCCCGTCTGTGTTTCTCTCTCGCTCACTCTCCCCGCCTCTCTCGGCCTCTTTGGGGCCGCCCGCATCGCTGATTGACATGGCATCAGACATCCGATGACATCCGTGCACCGGTGGGGGTTCCCGGGCCGGGCTGTGTATTCCCGCCACACCTCAGAGGAGGCTCTGCTGCAGAACGTCTCATGGAAACAGCGGGCGGGGGGCGTCAAAGGGGGGTTGGGGGGGAGCATGGGAGCTACTGAAGAAAGGAGAAAGGCTGGCTTCACGCTCACAGATGGGAAAAGCAATACTTTACACATTGGGTTTCACACAGATAATGGTCCCCGCCGCCCCCCCCTTTGGTAAGTGGTAAAAGCCACTTAAATCAGGATGCTGCTGTTTCATGGGAAGCCGGGTGATGATATTTGTTTATGCTGCACTCAGATTGTAGATGTATCTGCTTTTCCCACATTATCCGCGCAATAGCTGCTTGTGGCTCATGTTATCTTCTCAAGAGATCTGATCGTCGCCACGATCTCCTCCCTCGTTTAAAAACATCTTCAGTTCCGCTGTGGCGTTTACAATTAACCTCATTGGTCTAATGGAAGTTCTCTCATCTCTGAACTCCCTGTGCACACAAAGGGGGTGAGGACTGGCCTAAAGTCGACGTAGATACTGCTTTCCGATACAGGTGGTTGTCGACTTTACAAATCAATTCATTCCAAATTATCCTTCAGTAATCGAGAGCTCGTGAAGTGTAAGGTATTTTCCCATGGAAATGTTATAAAAATGATGGCTTTGGTTCCAGCCGGATTTTTTTTTCGTCATAAATATTTGCCAAATAAACAAAGGAAACACAAACGTATTATCAGAATTAACATTTAGTTAAAAAATAATATATACGCACATTTAAACAAAAAATCCTTGGAGGAAAAACAATAAACACTTCTTTGGTGAAACTGTAACATTCACAGTAAACTTTGGTCACTTTGATTTTCAGCAGATGGGCCGTTTTTCTTCTTCATGTATCTCTCACAATCAGTACGTAAGATGAACGGGATCAGGTTGGGTTGTGAAATGAAGTGGTACAAATCAGGCACCTTCGTGAAATGTGCCGTAAAGTGTAATTTAGGTCTTCCACTCCTATTTACCTGCCTTGTAACCCCTCCTTTACGAATTCTGCTTTCGGGCGCAGCGTGCCACCTGTCTGCACGCATTAAATGCGTGCACTTTAGAGTAATGTGCTTCGCCATGTTAGTGGTCCGCACTGTAGACCCCATCCGCTTTGTACGTGTAATATGTAACATCAGGCACTGAATTGCGCCAATCAAACCATCTGATTCCCTTTGCATCTTTTTTTAGGTGCTTTGATTCCAATATTTTATTGATTAACTTAAATTTTGTCCAGCTGATTTGGTTACAGAAGCATATCCAATCCGTAGAAAATTTCTTTGTGGATACAGATCCATGCATGGCTCTGTATTACCACGCCAATGACAAGCATGCGACACAGCACTGCATGTCTTTGGCTTTATCGCAATGCATTATGGTTCACGGCAAAGCTATAAATCAAGAGCCACGAGGTGTTTCCGCCCGCAGAACTGCCACTATCTGGATGTTTCTTGTGTGTTTTTGCGCCCTTCTGAGTAAACTCTAGAGTACTTTGTGTGTGAAAATCTCTGCAGATTAGCAGTTACAGAAATACTCAAAGCAGCCCTTCTGGCACACTCCTCACTTTTATCTGCATGATTTTATGCATTCAGCTGCTCAAGTGCTCAGTAAGTCTCTCTCTCTCTATATATATATATATATATATATCCCCAGTCTCACATCTAATAAGAAAATAACTTAAGCGCCTCAGATCAGTTGTTGTGAAAAGAAACATACTCTCGTAATTCATTGAGTTTGAAAATGGCAATAAACAATATTGAAATATGAACAAGTCTCACAGACAGGACTACAGAATATACACTATATAGACAATTGTATTGGGACACTTGGCCACACCCACAGGAACTCACATCACATTCTAAATCCATAAGCATTAATATGGAGTTGCCCCCCCCCCCCTTTGCAGCTATATCAGCTGCCACTCTTCTGGGAAGGCTTTCCACAAGATTTTGGAGTATCTGTGGGAATTTTTGCCCATCCATCCAGAAGAGCTTTTGTGAAGTCATGCACTGACTTGGATGTGAAGGCCTGGCTCACGATCTCCATTCTAGTTCATCCCAAAGGTGTTAGATGGGTTGAGGTCAGGGCTCTGTGCGGGCCAGTCAAGTGCTTCCACAGTAGACTCACCCAACCTTCTCTTTATGGACCTTGCTTTGTGCCCAGGGGCACAGTCATGCTGGAACAGAACAGGGCCTTCCCCTAATGTCTTGGTTTGCATATGATGACTAAAGCTGAGATTCCTTAAATGTCTCTTTCATCACACCTAGCGGTTCCACACACTGCTTATACCTCACTTCCAGCACAACTGATTCACCAACTTAACTAATTATGGGTCGGAGGATGACATGATAACGTTGAGATTGGATGGATCTGGAGCAGCTTTGGCCTGTTTAACTCACAGCTAAACACCCACTTAGCATAACTGACGGTTAGTGGAATAACATTTAAAAAAAAAAAATGCATACCATTTCGGCGGAGAGAGCAGAAATGTTAATGCCTGTGATTTTATTTGCCCTGTGCATTAATTATCTTTGCATCATCTGTAAAAACGAATTCCGCCATAAACAAAAGTCAATTTGACAGGAGCCACAGCTGATGGGGTGACAGGAAAGCCATCCACAATGGGCCACATTTGGCCAAGGATTTGCTGAGTATGCTCATTACGTTTCCAAGGATACGTACAATCTACGGGAAACATACACTCTCCATTCCATTTTTTTGTGCCTGGACGCCCACATACTGGCACAACGGATGATACATTCATCTCCTGCTCCGCTAGCCATCCACAATCTGATCTTTGTTTCCTTACATGACTCAAGCTTAAGTGCTATTCTGTTTGCGCCTCAGCCCGCAGACTAAAAAAAAAAAAGAAACATTTTGTTCCCTGCTGTATTCTGCAACTCAGAAAAAGATCAACTTGATCTCAGTGAAATTCTCCCGGTGTTCGGACCATTTGCGTATTTACATTGTTTCTCCCGTTTTTGCAGAGGATGATGTACCAAAAATGATACTTTGTTGAAGGACACTAGAATGCTTTCATTTCCAAGCATCCTCTCTCCTTTGAGGCATACGCCGGTGAGGTTAAACGTCCGGGGCCAAAGGCTAGGACAGCTAAGCATCCAGCAGCCCAAGGGCATTTTTCAGGGGGTTGACGGCCGTCCTCAAGGGTACAGTAGCAATGCGCCAGCCATGAGATTTGAACCAACGACCTTCTAATCACAGGTACGATGGTCTAACCAGCTGATCCACACAAACACACCACAGCAGAAACCGATGTTTAAATCTATGTTAAAATTAAATTTAATTGTTGTATGGCATTCCTCTTTGTTTCACACACAGTGACACACAGCCTGATTTATACAGTTATGTCGATATGGCTACATCTGTGTGTATATCTGAGCGACGACGCCTCCGCATGGAACCTTTTTGGGTCACTACACTGTCACACTGAGTCGTTAACTTTCCCGATAAGCAATCATCTATTTTTTCTTCACTCGTGAGGTCGCAATCCCCCCAGAGCGCGTAAATCGATTCTCTTTCATTAAGTTCCATTAAATTAATTTCAAGTAATGTGACTGATACAAGTCAACTCACAACTTTGATCGGCTAAAATACAGCTCAAGCAATGTGCTGGCATGTCATGCTGACTGCTGTTTTATGTTTTATGCGATGTTTCTCTGGAACACAAGCAATCGCTATTGTCATTTGCAGATCACATCGCTCACTTATAGCCACCCCATTAAGATTTCATTTATGCTTTGGGGGAGGGATGGATGGAAGGAAGGAAGGAAGGAAGGAAAAACAAAAAATCTTTACACTCACGACATCTGTTTGCAGAGTATAGACATAGATGTCTCGTCCCGCTTCCTGTTGGGGGTTAGTGTCATTTGACGTCATCTTCATCAATGCCTTCACACGCATTGTTGTCCCTGTAGAACCACTGAATGATCACAAATTCCTCTAAGGCTTGCACACTTACATAAGGAAATCGACTTATAACCAGGTTGCCATAGATTATGTAAAAATAACAGGCTGATTCGGCATCTTGCCAGCATTCATTTTTCATAACGCTCACCCAGAAGACAGACACAGTGTGCCTGGATCCTAGCCCAGGAAGCGCGGAGCATGAGGCAGGGATCACCCCCGACGGGATGCCAGCCTATTGCAGGTCACACTCACACAAGCTTTGGACAGTTTAAAGGCACCGGATTCACCTGAGTGCACCATGAAAACCTCACACTCCACGAAAACCCCACCCGCCGCGAAATCCCCACCCGCCGCGAAGCCCCCACACGCAGAGCCAGAATCAAGAGTTGAGCATACGCAGCTGTGACCCTACTGCACTAATATGTCAGCGACACCGCGAGGCAGCTCACCAACACAATATTCACTTTTCTGATTTAGTAGTAGACTTGGCTCATTTGTATGTCGCTTTTGACAAAATGTCTGCTAAATAAAGGAAGTGCAAATGTAATATTAGATATATGCTGTCTCATATTACTACTATAGAAGTTAACACTTACATTGTATGCGGGTCGAAAACGACCCGTATAAAAGTTAAAATTATCTAGACTAAAAAAGCAGACTAAAATGTCTAACCAGCTACTATCCAGAAAGAATTCATTGTGAAAAAGTGTTTCTTCCAACATGCCGCAGGGGAGAAGCTATGAAAGAATTCAGAGGCAAGAGTATTTCAAAGTATATTTATTAAATCCTTTGCACTGAAAAGAAAAAAGTGCTACACAAAAGAAAAAAAATGCTTGGGGGGTTTCCAGTTGGTTCTCTTCCCAGTGACCGGATGGGTTCTACAGCTGGTATCAAGGTTCAAATCAAAATTCTGTCATTCGCTGATTTTGACAGCAGAATTTAGCAGAAGCAGTGAGTGGCTCCGGTGACAGACTGAGGAGCAAGCCAGTAACGTCTGTGTTTTCCGTGTTCTGCGCGGCTTCAGTGACCCGCCAGCAGACTCAGAGTTGTTGTTTGGTGAGAATAACATTACGAACCACAACTCAAGCAGAACTATTATCCGCCACTCCGCATAACCACATTTCCATTATCAAAGCAATGATCTGTGTATTTCACTCGGGAGCAAAGCTACATAGCTAGTTACAAAACTCGTAAACTGCAAGGATATTATGCATGTTCATCCCCAGATATATTTCATTCCCAAGGTCCTGATTTAAAATAGAGAGCAAAAAATAAACACAGTGTCCCGCACTTGACAACAATGAGATACAGTGTACACTTATCTATGTTCATCAGATAGGACACAGTGTGCCTAGCAACAGTGTGTAGGAGGTGTAAACTGCTAATCACTTTGAAATACCTTAGGACCGTTTCACATTTCAGTCACACCCCCTCTACGACCAAACAATTCTGGAAATCTCCAAATTTCACCCAAAAAAACTACCCCTATAAAAAAACTCATCTCATTTTGCAATTTAATTATTTTGACGCTCAATCCTTTATTGAGCAAGACGTTTTCACAACATATTATTTAGCCCGGCCACACGCTGCTGTGCTGACGCTGGTTGTTATGTATCGCTGTTTATAGTTAAGTTGCCTTCCAGACACTGGCCTTGCAGTCAGTCATTTCTGAAAATTCCATCCATAAATCCACTTTCTGCTACTTGTCCTATGATTATTTTTTCCAAATCTTAAACTGGAATGAATGCTGCTTTGGTCAATGATCAATTCATGATATTTTGAAACACTTCAAACATTCTACTAATTATGTAAGACAATGTATATGCATGAACATCACAGAGGTGAATGTAAGGACTTTCAGGGGAAAATATCATGAAACGCACCCTAAAATGGAAATTGGGTGAGATTCATGAGGTTTTGCAAAAGGATCTTTGGAGACTTTCTCACAATCATCGTCTCTATGAGTGATGACTGCTAATGCTGTGGTTTGGGTGAGAACTGAACCCCGTAGGGTGTCCTTTAGCAATTCCAGACCGGCTGGGCAGCTGGTACCAGAACAAGTGGAAGACTATGGAACATTCCAGGTTCAGATACCCTTGGAAGTCTGCTATTGCCCCCTTTTAAGAGACCTGGTTTCTCGAACTGCGGAAGTAAGTGACAGCAAATACAAATACGAGTTAATTTTGCCAAATATCTGCTTACAATCACATCAATGGCCTTCTCCAAAGATATATGACTTCCTAGAGTTTGCTACAAGTCTGTTAGCAGAAAAAACAAATATATACACATATTCTTCTATACCTCGTGACCAGTGTGCGAAATACCCGTCAATATTCGAGGGGGTCCCCATCTCCCTATTGTTGTGCAATACCGATCTAAACTTTCTCATGGGTTAATCGGGGGTGTCGGACCCCCCCCCAGACCCCCCCGTATTTCGTACACTGCTCATGACCCTGTACTAGATAAGCAGTTGAAAATTGAGTAGATGGATACATATGGGTACGTGGATACATCTTATAAACTGCCTTGAGTATACTTTAGTGTCCATTATTAGCTACTTCGTGGTGTAAATCATTATCATTATCATTATTTTGGCTTATATTGTGTGTTATATGTGTGTATCAGTGACTTTAATTATTTTATTCATAATTGAATAAATTACAACCCCTTTCACATGGCAGAAACCAAACATAAAGGAATCAGACTCTGGACAGAAGTGGAACGCTCTGAAAAGATTCTTTAAGGAAGTGTGGCTTTGGCTCAAGATCATTAAGGAACGCAGAAGAGAGTTCCTGCAGAGGTCAGACTGAACATGCTGGTGCATTGAGTGATTACCTTGGAGACAATCACCTTGGAGACAATCACCTTGGAGACTATCACCTTGACAGGTCTTTCTTTCATACTCCCTTAGCAGCAAGGGCTTCTCAAGCCAATAGAAAATTACCTAATAATTATATGTTATACCATAGTTTAAGACTGAGTTAGGCCATCAACCAAGTGAGGCAGTATCGCAACCTGCGAGGGAGATGGGGAAGGGACTCCACTAGCCGGAGGAACCTGATATTTGACGAACTGCGAGGAATGGGATGCTTATCCAATCAGCATGAGGCCTACCTCATGTTCTGCTTAGTGGTGAAGTAAAATGTGACATGATGACAGGTGGTTTACGAAGAGTAAGGGAAACCTACCCCTGGCGGAGAGCTTCTTGGTGTTGATGATCTTGGCGGCATACTCCTGGCCAGACAGCACCTTCATGCATCTGCGCACCACAGAAAACGCTCCCCTGGTAGAGAGAATAGAACGTTTCAACCGACACAAACAAGGAGCCCACACGTTTTGGAAGGTTTCTTTGTTTTATAACCGTACAGTGTTCTGCATTCATGTCTTATTTCGGAGACAGCCCTTCTATCCTCTTGGTTGAGTTCAGTTGACAGGTAATCATGTCGGTCTATATTTAAGTTGTAAATTATACCACCATCTTTAAATAGCAGCCAAATAAATATGTGTGTCAAAAGCTCGCCAGCCTGTTATCAGTATCATGTGTCACATTGCAAGGCTGATCTCTATATCCAACTTTCTTATACGTGTGGTGATTAATGGTCCAACTCCACTGGAATTTGTTAAACAAAAATAATTCAATCTACAGAATTGCCGAAACAAAACTCTTTAATGCAGGTCAAGGGTGAGTTTTAAACTTCAGCAAATGTATATGTGACATAACAGTAAAGGAACAAACAATGTCATTTCCAAGAATGGATCCAAGGGTTCGAATAAGAATTCTGAGGAACTGTTAACATTGAGTGCCAAACCTCAAAATGAAGGCAAAGAAATATAGACTGTGGTTTAGTTAGTAAATGATTGAAGTTTCAGGTTCTCACATTAACACGGGTTCCTCTATGAACCTCTAAACGTCCGCTGGCTTCATTCTGCTCCCGGCATGACAACTTCTGCATTCCAGTTCTGTTTCATGCACCACAGAGGCCAGGCTTGGATCTGATTGGTGCAGATACCTGTGAGGAAGGCCCCACCCACCTCGGCAGGTGGCGCGGCAGTCCTCTTAGTGGGGGAGGTTATAGAGGGCTGATGTGTTAAAGGAAACTCCAGAGACAACACATCAAATGACTTCTGATTTTGCATGGGAAGGCGCTGTGGTGGTGTCAGACTCAGCATAACTGGCTGCTTCTCAAAGGCTACGACAGACTGCTGCTCCTGTGCAATTAGAACAGACTGCTTTGGATTTCCTTATCCATGTTGCTCTTGCGTAATTGTTACAGCAGTTGTTTCCCTGTGTTGATTGCAGTCGGTAATTAAGCATTCTTTTACTCGTTGTGGAAGGTTGTTACCCACATGTATGATAACAAATGCAATGTTACTCTACTCTCTGTGAAGGCCAGTGCGTTATTAATATTCAGCATGAGTCACAGCCAGTCCTACATACATTTCATACCTATTTCATCTGGTGATGGAGCTATGATTTAGGAATTGTAGTGTTTTTTTTTCGTGATATGTATTGATGGTTCTCTACTATGAACTCGAAAAGCTATGTTAGCACAAGCTATGTTGTTTTTTTCTCTACCACAAAGTGATATCTACAGAGTAAAGTAAGGACAGTGTCGGGCATTTCCGGTCCAGAGACTACAAATCCAGACCAAGATTTTGTTTCTACCAACCAGTTGAGTACTCTGTGACTCTTTATACTCAACTGGTTGGCAGAAACAAAATCTTGGTCTGGATTTGTAGTTTCTGGACCTGAAATGCCCAACACTGATAAGAGGATCTTCACAAGAGGGACTTTTAGTGTTTAACTGCATTCCGTTTGGCCTTTGTAGTGTCCCTGTTGTTTGAATGCCTATATGATCAGTCCCATAGCAGGTGTGCTATCCAACAAGCCCAGCAAAGTAAATGAGCATTTAACACCTTATGCAAGCATGTATGTTTCACTGTGCTGGTGCGCAAAGGAGCACTTGGCTTGGCTTCTTTCTCTTATTGATGGCAAGCAGATTATCTTCTGAGCCTTGTTCTAAATCTTACTGTGTACTAGTTGGGCTTGTGATGTGGCGTACACTTGTATTGACGTTAATATTAGTATCCAACATTGATATTTGCATTTGATAAGCATTCATAAAAAGGATAAAGGACGTAAATAAAATGACTTTATCTCGTAACATCAAATTCATCAAGTACTCCAAATTTAATGAAACAAGAAATGTTTATTCATTTTGGTAGCTCCAACCCAGCTTCTTCAAATATTGAGCAACGCGATGGATTGTGATGATGATGAGGAGTCACTCTGTCTACACCAACCTGTACTGAATTTGGGGGGGGGGGGGGTAGCTGGATTTTTACAGAACCAAACTAGGAATACCGACACCTACACACATCGCTGAATTTCTTTTGTTAAGTATATAAATTGTCATTCATATGGTTTTGCAAATGCGGTATCCAGCAACACCCAGGGTCGAGCTTAGCTCAGCGGTTGGTTTATGAGGTGTCTCGCCTGCCTTGTGCTGAATTGCCATACCCAAATGGGATTATGTAAGGGGCTCTCCTGGCGTCTGCAACACAAGGCAGAGAGTGGGAGAAGCACTGGGTGCCGTCAGCCCGCGAAGGTCAGAAGCAGTTTTGTAGTCCTGTTACCACACCTCAGCTACATATTCCTCTGTAGTCCTGTTACCACACCTCAGTTTCATATTCCTCAGCAACTGCTGGTAAAAAAGCCAGTGGAGTGACATTGCTGGTTACCCAGCAATAAAGCCCTCTTTCCCCTACTGCCTGAATGAATGTATCCTGCTCACGGTTCCTGAGGTTTTCACAACATGACAACACGTGCAAACATGCACACACACACACACACATGCACCCGTTCGTCACATCGTCCCCCACACACGTGCTAATGCATACATGAACAGATTTCAGACTGCTCCGGAAAAATCCCTATTCCAAATCAAAACAAACCCAGAAGAGGGAAATCAATAACTCGGCATTCCAGAATGACATCACACTCTGTTGCCACGACGCCAAGAATCATTTGCGTTTACGTTTCTCTGCCTTCTCTTGCAGAGCAAAGGCAAGGTGCTGTGATGTTTATATATTTACGGCGTATGCTGTAGCCAACATGAGAAGCAGAAGCCTGCGTTCGGGTGAGAAAGGGAAGCTTGCACACACCGCATGCAGAACAAGACTCTTCCACACTGACAGACATTAAATATTTAAGTTCTGTCTCCTTGTTTTGTTCCACCCCACTGAATGAAATCCCCTGTGCCTTAAATCATGGGTCAATCAGCGACCAGGGTCCGGTGCAGCTTCCTGCACAGCGCTTTGCAAAGGCTGAGAAACTGCATGATGTTTATTTGCAAACAAGGTATCGCTCCTCCTCAACACAATGAAATTTTTTTAAAGGAGGCGTTGCAATTCCCTGTAACGGAGGAACTAAGCGTGCGGCGCCGTTTCTTTATGAATCAATGTCTTTCACTTCTGTTTATCTGTTCCCTGTTGCCTTTTGCCACTTTTGCATTTTTTCAGCTTTTCTCTAACATTTTAACTCCCGGATTGCCTGGCGGGGAGCCATTTTTTTTTTCCTTTGCCTGAAAAAGCTAATGCTTCCTCAAAACGATTACAAAATCTTTCTATTCCCTGGCCAACTTTCCCAAATTAATGTCGCCAACTTTATCCTCCTTAAACTCCCACTCAGCACATGCGATGAATCCTGGACAGAAGAATGATTCCTAGTTTGTTTAAATAGACCATGACTGCAGCCTTCGCACAAATTGTTGCATTCCTGATTCCAAGTATTTTGATACAAAAAGAACATGAAGAAGGTAAGGATAGAAGTGAACTTACTTGCCCAGTTCTTCAAAGAGCTGGTATTCCTCGGAGAATCGAGTACAGGTGATGGTAGCCATGCTGGATTTATGTAGAACTCGATCGATCCTTTTTACGTTGCGCTAATGATGTCAGTGTTCTAGGAAGATGCTGATGTGGTTTGGAAGCCTCCCTGTGAGACGAGTGGATCTATCACTTCCCTGATCTCCGGAGTGGAGCCGAGGAGAGATCCTAGATGCCAGGCTTGCTTCAGCACTGCCCCTGCCTGTTTCTCTCATCCAATCCCAGGCAACATTGCTCATGAATACACAGCCCCGTTGTCATGGCAACTGCATCCTCTCTACTCTCTTTAGCCAGGCTGCCAGACTGGCTCATATTCACACATTCGAGAAGGAGCACTCCTACGTGCACAAAACACACACACGAAAAGACACTCAAATTGTGTGCATATATTTTCAATACATACGTATTTAAGGTACAGTTTCCTGAGCAACAGAAACCGAGTAGCAAATTGTATTTCCCTGATGACTGTTAATTTATAGTCAAGCTGTTGCCTTGGTGACGTGAAAGAAACCAAAAATTAACTTTTAATGGCAGGATAATGATGTAACGCACTTATCTATAAATCTGCGTATTTATGTTGGCACCATAATTTCAGGGGTCATAAAAATGTCCAAATCACTTAAAGCCCATGATTCCAGCTTCTTCTTATTAAGGAAAAGTACTGCTGTATTAACAGAACCAGAAGATGATTATTTCTTCTAATGATATGCTTACCCAAGGTATTCTTAACATACTTAAAAAAACATTGTGATTGATGGTACACAGAACCATATAACTAGACTTTGTTGAAGCAGGAAACTCAACCGTAATTTAATCTTTCAGCGTGAAAGGTTTATCTTGACTTTTAAAACGCACAAAGGCACATCTGTCACACATATATAGTAGATATATTGTGTTTGTCATCTTGTATTTATTTGGCACTATGGTCTCCTAAATGCTCCTATTTCTACGGTCTAGTTCTATGCTCTACTTCTATGCTGCATTTCTGGTCACCTATATGAGACCGATGAATGACTCTAACTCTAACCCTTAAGCCTCCAGACTTCACGGCAGAGAGCTGAAATTAAGAATTCAGATTTTTAACAAGATGTTTAGTCGATCTAAGATGATGCCGGGATTGCAGGCCAAGGGAGCCCTGGCCGCAGAGTTTGGTCAAGAGAATTTGTCCAGGCTGTATTACATCAAGATCTCTGTCCCATCGATATCGCCGTACCGCTTTCATTGTCCCTCTCCCTTTAATTGTGTTGAAAACCTTACATTCCTTCGTTAACTTTGCCCCAATGCAGTGCTTCTTCTTCGTGCTTTAATTGATGGTTAGAATAGAATAGAATAGAATAGAATAGAATAGAATAGAATAGATACTTTTATTGTCATTCAGAACATACACCGGTTAGTGCACATCAGAACGAAATTGCATTGCATTGACCATCAGCCTAGCAGAGTGTGTTAATACTAAAAATCTTAAACTTAAAAATATAAAAGCTAAATAGAAAATAGAATAGTTCAGTACAATTCGCCTGTAGTGAAAATACTGACCCTCTCAGAAACCTCTTTGTGGATCGTTAATTATTTTAAATTCACTCTGCACCAGAATTTGCTTTAATTCAATGACCTGGAGGTCCGTGGATCTTCGAGGTGTGACCTGATGGTGAGGTCAGATCCCCTGTGAGCTTCAGCTGAGCTGAAGCCTCAATGGCTTATTGACTTTTTCATCAATGCATCACAACTGAGAGGAGGAGCGCGTCATTTGGGAGAGGGGAGTGAGTCAATGCAGGAAAAGCTTCACAACCAGCTTGTCTTTTGTCAAGGCATAAATACGGATCTGAAAAAAAAAACATTTAAAAAGACAAAGGGGAATCCTGACCATTAAGAGAATCTGAATCAGCAATCCACAGCCCATTACACATTACAACTGCATACACATTACAACCGGATACATGTTACAACTGGAAACACATTACAATGGGATATACATTGCAATTAGATACAGGTTACAACTTGATCCTCCCCAATTAGAAGAATGTGCGTGATAAGAATCGACAAATTATATTATCTGCTTTATATTGCATTTAAATATATTGAAAGTATCCCTTTAGAGTACTATCAGATTCTGTTAAATATTCATGTAATTATTCTGAAATATACATTTTTGGTAACAACACATTTCTATATATTTTATTAAGCAGATGCTTACATTTTTAATAAAGCAGGGTCACATAGTAACCTGAGCAATTTGCCATTAGGGACTTTGCTCAAGTGCCTTTTGGTGAAATCACTCTGCTGACCCTGGGATTTGAACCAGCGACCTTCCAGTGCATTCATTCTATAAATCTATATCTTGTCTAATTGTCAGGAACAAAGGGACCTGAAGGAGTAGCAGCAGGGTCAAGGCGGGATGGATTGTTTTCGAAAAGGTCAATCCAATCCTGAGCATAAGTGCACATCCCCACACTAGGGGGGGTTCAGAATCGCCGATATACCTGAATGCCTTTGGATCGTGGGAGGAAAGTGGAACACTGCAAATCTGCCCACGCAGACACCGGGAGAATATGCAAACCCCCCCATGGACAGAGCTGGGGCCAGACTCACGCAACGAAACCCGAGGCAGCCGGACTGCATGGCGACCCATGCATTTTCCCATCCTGTAAAAGTGCAGCGTGAAATGCGATGCAGATTATGCCGATAATAATCAGTATACATCTGATTCAACTCATCTGAGAATTCACACATTTCGAATCGCCTCGTTGCCCTACCACGCACGGCAGTTATTTCAGTCAACAATGACCATGAAAATGTTACTTAATATTCATTCAGTCTGCATCCATCAGTTGATTCTGTTTCTCTTTATTGTTTCAAGAAAACCTTTGGTAACTAGGGCCCTCTGAGCTTTGCTGAGATGCTTCCAAATTTACACACGTCACGGCGTTTTGTTCAAAGAAAATTCCGAGATGTGAAAAGTCCATCATTTTCTACCTGATGCCGCATCCAAAATCGGTGCTTCAGTGAGATCACCAGAATTATACACTCCAACCTCTGATTTTAATTGTTGTAGGTCCCTTTATTATTGTGAGTTGCTAGTACAAACCTATTAAATATGAATGAGTTTCGGACTCTCTTGAACAAAACCGGCTGCCTTTGGTCTCTGCAGGGAGCCATTTTCTGTGCTGGCTTCACGGGCGATCGGCTCAGTGATTCTGGAGCATGGGGATCTGCTGACCAGTTTGGCCTACGGCTCTGCCTTTGGCTGGGGGCCTTTCCATAGCGCTAATATACTCTGCTGAGAAAAATGGACGTCTCCCTGTGGATCTATTATAGACACTACTATATGTTCCCTAGTAAAGGTGACTCGAGTGGACGCTGGCATTCGTGTTACGAGATGCCCTCAGTGATAATTACGTTAATGGGTAAGAGTTTCAGAAGCTCAATTATTTAAAGGCAGCTCCTTACTGCCCCCTAGTGTCACCTGTCAGTATATCAATTCAGCCACCTGAATTTATGCATCCTTTCAATTGCTTTTTTGTCCAAATCTGCATAGCCTTAAAGATCACTGTGAAAAATTGCTCCCGTAGTTTGGAGACCGATAAAAATGGAGGCAACGAAACCGAAATGAAAGGAGATTCGGTGTGAACTGTAAGCTGGGCTTTTTTAGAATGCGCCCCCTCCGTCCCAACATGCGGGCCATCAGTCAGCCGCCTGGAATGCAGATCGCCAGCCTGAAGCCGTTTACATGGCAACGGCTCACCTGACCGCGCCATTCTCCCCCATTCCTCTTTCCGAATAAATTCCGACATCTCCGTGGCAACATAAAAGTTTGAGTCATAGAGAGGGTACGGCTGGCCTTTGTTTTGCTTGTGAGCCTCACAAAGGGAAGCGGTGGGAGCAGTGTACGGGGGGGAGCAATCCCGAGGCTAGAAATTCTGGAAGAAAAAAAATCAGTGACCTTTAGGTTCAGTTCACAGGGGCCATCGAGTGACAGCGGACCCTGCTTAGTGACATTTACTTGTTATCTGCCCCCCTGCGGCGCCTTCCCCTTGGTTTTCTCCCAGTTTAAATTAAGTGGAACACAAGAAATAACACAAATACAAATTGCTGTCAAAAAACATGATGTGTAGAAATGCGTGTTTAAAACATACAGCAACAGTCTGTGTCACAGTGCTCACAGTGCCTGTTAGCTACCCGCGCTCTTAACCTTATCTGACCGCCAGAACCACATTGCAGTTAGCCCACTGCAAACCAGCTTCGTTTGCTGAGAACTCAGCCGTGCATATCAGAGACAAGCATTATGGGACTCGTGCCGAAAACGAGCCTACGGCCACCCTAATGGGCCGTGAAAGAGAGCCTGCGGCAGTATAAATAATGGTGGGTCGGGGAAGGGAGGACTTTATGATGTTTGTCTACTAATATTATTATTGGGCCCCACAAAATGGTACCTCCCACCCCCCTGCTCTACATTACAGTCTGTTACTGCTCAATAACTGGAAGTAATGCTGTTAGATGGAGTGTCTGGCATGTGGGGGAAGAGAGAAGCAAGCATGTGAATAAAACAGATTCTGCAGACATTTGGGTGCTTCAGAGAGCACCGGGACAAAGCGGCGATTTCATGCAGAAGTGGGATAGCGATGTATAGCTCAGTGGTTAACATTATGACCTCAAACATTGCGACTCACGTTCCAGTCCATAGCTCTCTGTGTCTGCGGAGCTTGCATGCCCTCCCTGTCTCGTACGGGGCTCCCCCAGGAGCTCCAGTCACTTTCTACAATCTAAAAGAGAGCAGTGGGGTGTTTCACAAAGCAGGATTTCCGCATTAGCCAGGTTACTTAAAGCCAAATGTAAGGACTGTCCAATAGAAATGTCACTTACCTTACAGTTTTCACTTTAGACTTAAGTTAGGCAGCTAACTAGGAAATCCGGCTTTGTGAAATAGCCCTCTGGTTTATAGACTTAATCCCTGTGGTTTGACCCAGTAAAACACGTGTTAACTCATAGTGCAGACATACTTGTACACGTCAGGTCACCCAGGTGCCCCATCCCATCTCGTGACCTGTTTTTCCTGGGAAAGCCGTTGGGTTCACCTTAAATCCATGCCAATATAATTGGATGAAAAATGGATGGATGGAAAACAAAGTATTTTTTCCATTGCGATTGTTTACTTTGGAGAAGGAACCTGTTTTAGTGTGGGAGCACAAACATGAAAAACACAGTGGTTTTAAAGCCGTGCTTAAATACCATTTCAGTAAAGAAAGCGAACTGAGGCGAGAATGAAAAGTTTGAAGCCAATATTTATTGTCTAGTGAGGGGCGCTGCCATAAGGATTTAATGGACTCCACTGTAGTGTTTTGTTACACCAAAATATGCCTAAGGATAGGGATGAGAAGTCTTTTCGTTGTAAATAGGTGAATTATATAACTTTAAATTCTAATCTGAGAAATGCACTGGAAATAAGGAATAATATGCTTTGCAAGTTGACCTGATCTTATCTCAGATCATTGGTTAGTAATTATACTTAATTTGCATAGATTTACTGTATTTTCTCGTCAGAAGTTAAGAAACTGAGTAATTATTGAATTATTGAATACTGATTATTCAAGTGTGAAACACAGTTAGAACTGCATGAGAGTTACAGGGTAAACATCTGTTTTACTCTATTACTGTATACAGTTGTCCAGGTAATAATCACCGTCCAATCACAGTCCATGAATGTATTTAACACTCATGATCACATGACGTCTCTCTTATGAAAGCACTGTATTGGATTGTGAGCACAGCTGGGTTGAAACTGTAAAATGGGTCACAGGGTACAGATTGTCCTGCAGTCTCTCACTTTTGCATGATTTATGAAAATTCTCCATTTGGACAAAGGAGTCCAAAGGCTCATCTCTGTATGTTGCTGCCTGACCTCTGCTACTTTGCGATCCCAGTAATTACAAAGTGAGGTCATGTATTAAGGTCAAAGGTCGCAGTCCAAGCCCCTCTTAATTTAATTCCGCCATCTGCCCAACACCTCGTTCGTCACACTCTACTGGGCTGAGATGCAGCGCTGTGCTGTGGGACAGGGAGGTCTCAGCCCTCCTCCCTCCTCACAAAGAGCCCCGCCTTCATCGCTCACAGAGTCCCGCCTTCATCGCTCACAAAGAGCCCCGCCTTCATCGCTCACAAAGAGCCCCTCCTTCATCGCTCACAAAGAGCCCCACCTTCATCGCTCACAAAAGCCCCGCCTTCACCGCTCACAAAGAGCCACATCTTCATCGCTCACAAAGAGCCACATCTTCATCGCTCACAAAGAGCCCCGCCTTCATCGCTCACAAAAGCCCCTCCTTCATCGCTCACAAAGAGCCCCGCCTTCATCGCTCACAAAGAGCCCCATCTTCATCGCTCACAAAAGCCCCGCCTTCACTGCTCACAAAGAGCCCCGCCTTCATCGCTCACAAAGAGCCCCGCCTTCATCGCTCACAAAGAGCCACATCTTCATCGCTCACAAAGAGCCCCACCTTCATCGCTCACAAAGAGCCCCGCCTTCATCGCTCACAAAAGTCCCGCCTTCACCGCTCACAAAGAGCCCCGCCTTCATCGCTCACAAAAGTCCCGCCTTCACCGCTCACAAAGAGCCCCGCCTTCACCGCTCACAAAAGTCCCGCCTTCATCGCTCACAAAGCAAACGCTTTGTGCTGACAGGCTACCTCATCCATGGATGTCACCTTGCCTTATTTTCACGTTTCCAAAGGCATCCGGTAAATCAAATACGGTAAAACCAACTGCTGGCAAAAGGGAATTGTTTTGTTCTTGCATAACCTGAGAGAGAACCGGTCTGGACTCGCCAGCAACCGCTGAGCAGATTTCATATGGGAGCCTCACCGAGGCAGAAGAGTGAGATGAGAACGTCCCGGCAGAGGGGGGGTAGCTGAAATAATAAACAAAACAAGCCCAACATGGTCAGTGTCTTTTGATGATACTGAATGAACTGGTTTCTATGCTACAGTTTTCTGCACTTGGTAACAGACTTTGCAATGTTGTCTATAGTACTTGAATTCGGTACTCAGTACTTGAACTAGTTTACGGGAAATTCTGTATGGTCCCGCCACATAAAAAATGTTGTGATGAATCCCAGTGACTGGTCAATATCCATAAGAACACTAGATAGCACTATGTCCAAAGCTTGTGTTTTATAGAGGTGTTTCTAAGGCAATGGCAGAATATGGGTGCAGTAAGTGGAATTAAAATTCACCGCCTGGTTTTGTTTGTCTCAGCGCCTGGTTTTGTTTGTCTCAGAGCCTGGTTTTGTTTGTCTCAGCGCCTGGATTTGTTTGTCTCAGCGCCTGGTTTTGTTTGTCTCAGCGCCTGGTTTTGTTTGTCTCAGCGCCTGGTTTTGTTTGTCTCAGCGCCTGGATTTGTTTGTCTCACCGCCTGGTTTTGTTTGTCTCACCGCCTGGTTTTGTTTGTCTCAGCGCAGACTGGGTCTCCTCAGTCCTGGACACAGAGGTTAGCACTTGCCAGAGTGGAGTGCGGTCAGCCATATAACCTCCACCCCTGTCCTTTTGTCCTGAGCTTCAGATAATTGGCAGCATTAGGGAGATCATGGTGCCTGTCTGTAATTTTGTGGCACTTGCAGGGAGGCATGGTGGCTTGGTGCGCATTAGGGGGTGAATTCCCTCACTTTGGGAGTCCCACAATGTACATCCACAGCTGGTTTAAGGTCAGGCTTGAGGAAAACACCTCCAGAACAAGGTTTACCGTCCTAAAAAAGATGTTGATTTTCAAAATCTATGGGCACAGTAAGTAGTGCTCCATGTAGATTCCATTACACATTTAGTGTAAGCAGATAGAGGATAACCAGCAGCTCCCTGTGATTCAGGGTGAGAAACCCCATCTGATTTTGGACCCCTGATACAGACTCAGACTTTCTTTCTCCTGAGTCACGCAACTCTTTTTGGTGTCCCTCCAGAAGCGAGAGTCACGTATCCTAAACTGACAGCAAGGTTAATATACTCTGTGTTTATTAATCCAGACCTATTTCATGTGACACTTAATAAAATTACACTGGTTCCAGTTAAAGCAGTGGTTGATGTTTTTACCTGAGCATTGAGTGTTTGACAGCTCTGTGCCCTCTGACCCGAGCAGAGTGGCTTTTCAGGATGACAAGGGGAGCGGAGGTTAAAGGTCAACAGGAACACCAGTGGCCTGTACTACGAAGCGGGGTTACTGGCTTATCGGGGTAACTTGTCGGATTTAAGGTATTCTGGGCAAAATGTAAGTGAACGAATATGAAGTCCATTTAGACTGTGGTACCTGAAATCCGACAAGTTACCCCGATAAGCCAGTAACCCCGCTTCGTAGCACAGGCCACAGACACAGGCTTGTTTCATTACTGTGTTCGCCATCGGTAAAAGGCAGAAAACGTAAAGTGGGAGTTTAGTGACACTTTAGACTAACAGTTGAGTGTAAAGTCAAGCTTGCCTAATTTATGCGATCTCTCATGTACAATCATCTTAAAAGACTAGCTTACAAGGTCCTCAACAAGCAATTGTTAGATAATGAATCTCATCCCATGTTTAATGCCCTGTGACTCCTGTGATAAACTGTAGGCTCAGCATGGCCTTGTTGGTGAGAAGTTATGGCTTGATTGATTTATTGCCAATATGAATGATATGTTTATAAATAATACCTAGACACTGAAAATAAACATTTTTGAAAGCCATTGAAAACCTATGGATCAGATTTAAACATACTTCTAAAAAATCGAGGGGCATTCTAAGCAACCAGCGCATGAAATTAAAAATCCTGTGATCCGTGAAAATCTGGGATGCATGAAAGAAAACAAATGTAAACTTTATCTCGCACATCATGTATGGAGGACGCACTGTAAACACAGGAATACAAACGAGTTCTCCTTTCTGCCACTCAGAGATACACGACCGATCCTCTGTCTTTCTTGTTGGTACAACAGGGTTCAAAACCCGAAGAACTGATTCTGTAAAAGCAGCAGGATATACATCCTGTGTTTTACTGAACGCCACCCTGGTGTTCATCATCCTGAAAGAGGAACTCAGTTTACTGTTATTTTTCTCAGTCGTTTACCTCCACTTAGTCAGCCCATCGCACACGTAACACCCCCAACCAATCCAAGAAACACACAGTGTCAGTAGGGGACTGTAATCTGCACAGGACAGGGCCCCAGAATCATAGTACTAAAGATCATAGGTACACCAGCCACAATATCCCACCAAATCTTGCCTCTGGCACCTGTTTCTGCTGATCCTGAAGATGTCTGGACGTCAGTCAAACGTTCCATCTGGATTCCATCTGGATTCAACCCCCCTTCACAGTATTTAAAAAGTGCAGGTCAGGAGCTTCCAGTCACCTAACTGGATGAAGACAGATCCAGATGCAGCAGTCATCCTTGGTGTGGCTGTTGGGTGGACTCACGTCATGCAGCATCTGTCGCCATGGAAACCCCACCGCCATGACGATGGCTAGATTTTGGAAGCGTACTCTGCATGATGGCCCCTTTTTTCAAGCTTCCGGTTCATGCCAGCATCATGATGTTCACCGGAGGCCGGCTGATCCAGAGCGATGTCTCGCCTCTTACTGCACTTACTGTACGCCACAGGATTTCTGCTGCGCTTCTGGGAAGTTACAGAGAAATTGGCACTGCTGGGAAGAACAAGAAAATGAAGGCGGTTTGTCCCGGATTGTTGCAGGCTGAAATCTTACACACCCGCAGGAGGGCGGGGGGGGATGCCTTCACTCTCCAATAGTACTACACTAATAGTCTATTAGTCAGCCTCAGATCGTTGCAGTAGAGGGGTTTTGTAGGCGACCCCACAGGTGAACGAGCTGGGGGGGCGTGGCAAAGCAGCATGGATCAGTCAGCCACCTTCCCGCAGCTGGGATGTGGGAACATTTTGGCTTGTTAAGTGGTCAGTAAATTCCACAGAACCTTCTTTGGGCGAGTGACAAGTGGGGAAGCCGTAGGAGCTGACAAGGGTGGGGGGCATGCATGGATGCCAGGAACACACAGCCCAAGAGGTTTGTTTTCTAGGTTTGTTAATGTACCACAATGCACCCATGTAAATCGCCTTAGGGTGACTCTGTTGTGAAAGGCGCTATATAAAAATAAATTGAATTGAACTGAATATTTATCACCAATATGCCCCATCAAAGACTTAATGCCTTTTGAAAGACCAAATGAACCCATCTTCCATCATTGCTTATTCAGTTCAGGGTTGCGATGAGACTTAGGCCTTTCCCAGAATCCTTTGCATGCCGATTCACCAAGCCGCATGTTTTTGGACTGGAGGAGGGAATCGGCCGAGGCAGGAACAAGATATCTGATTGGTTGGTCCCGCCTCCTCTAGTTGCTCGGACCCCATCCTCTGCAATCTATCCCATGAGCGACTTGTTTGCCAGAGAATCCTTGTCAGGATTTTGAGATTTGTGCGTGTGGCGTTTGCATGTTCTCCCCGTGTCCTTGTATGGCGTGTGCGTGTGTGTGTGCGTGCGTGTGTGTGTGTAGACTATTCCATAATCTAACATGCTGTGTAAAGAAGTGCTTTCTCAAATCCAGTTTAAAATGTTCTTCTGCTAATTTCAAACCTATGGCCACGAGTTCTAGTATTTAAATTAATATTGAAGTAGCCATTTGGCTGAACAGCATCCAGACCTGTTAGAATCTTATATACCTGGATCATGTCCCCCCTTAGTCTCCTTTGCTCGAGGCTAAACAGACTCAGCTCAGCTAACCTCTCCTCATAAGACATTCCTCTAAGACCAGGAATCATTCTCGTAGCCCTACGTTCAACCCTTTGAACCCTTTCCAAGGCAGCAATGTCCTTCTTAAGGTAAGGTTATTATTAGGTACTGTGAAGTTGATGTCAACAAACAGCAGCCAATCAGACAGCACTCTTCTAAAGCTTTCGGTCTTCTGTCTGACTTTTTCATGCTAAAGGAGAATATAAACTCCTTCCGAAATGCAGAAAAAACAACAATTTAAACTCATTTAAACTAATTTAAAATAAATCTCACAGCTACCCCTGCGGCGAAATGCGGCATTTCGAATCATCACAGTGCATCCAGTGTAGACTGACATAGTGTCAGTTTCGGGTATATTTATGGATCATTGGTAAGAAACGGAGAATCGAAACCGGAGTATAATTGCAGTGAGGCTTCGCATTTCTCAGGAGGCCCCTGATTCAGGCTGCTCATTAGTTATTTATTAATGAGCAGTGGTACCACAAACCTCTAACTGGCTGTTGAAATGCAGAATTGGCCATAGTGCATTAGGCTGTTTATAAATTTTGAATAGTTTAGCCAGTGTGTGGCAGGGGGGTGGCTGGTGAACTCCCGATGTGAGTCAATAAAACCTACGGTACTGAGCAGAAGATGTAGACCATCAAAGGACATGTGTAAGGCTATTTATCTGGGGAGTGAGTATATATTTGCTCAGAAAAAACACACAGTTCCACAACTAAACAGTAAAACATATGCAGATTAAGAGTAAGACAATATAAACTAACAGGAATTTCTAGCTGGAATAAAACCACTTAGTTCCCTAACCCTCCCCCCAGTCGTTCTGGTCCTGCGTTAAATTTCACCACCAGCTCGCTTCATTCATTAATTTTATTTGTTAAATGGCTCAGTGGGGTATTAATTAGCCAAAGTGTGCAAGTGGTCAAGTCAAAAAAGTTAATTGGCGTGCTGATTGGCGTGATTGTTGCAAATACTGGGGCAAAGTTAACAGGCTCCCCCTGCTGTACATTAAGGACAGTTCGTTCCCATGGTATGTGATACAGTGTATCCCAGGACACTGCAGTGGCTCCCCCTGCTGTACATTAAGGACAGTTCGTTCCCATGGTATGTGATACAGTGTATCCCAGGACACTGCAGTGGC
>JAODKC010000051.1:2350848-2366152 GCA_026777985.1 Mormyrops attenuatus | reverse complement strand
CCCCCCCCCCCCCCCCCCCCCCCCCCCCCCCCCCCCCCCCCCCCCCCCCCCCCCCCCCCCCCAACCCACCCACCCGGCACCTCCACCTGCATTGCCCGCGGGGGGTGGGGGAGGACAAGGAGATGGGGAGATCAGCCAGGAGAAGACTTCATTAGGATCTAATCATATTGTTACCACTGTGACCGAAGAGGAAGAAAATGTTAATGGAAAATGGTGAAAGAATATTGGAAATATCAGTCAAGGGACCCTCTGCTAAGCTCGGTGATTGAACAAGTCAGGCTACTACCAAACCAAATGTCTCTTGCTAATAGTGTGTGTGTGTGTGTGTGTCAGTATGATGTGTGTGCCCTGCAATGGGTTGGCACCCCATCCCGGGTTGTTCCCTACCGTGCACCCATAGCTTCTGAGACAGGATCCAAACTCCCAATTGCCTACATTGGACCAGGTGTCAGGGGCACTGGAGTGGCAAGGAGACCCTGGCAGATTCTGGGGACCCAGCACTTTACAGGGGCCTCAAAATGCACAATATACAGCACACATACAATATACAGTACGCACGCAATATACAGTACACAATAAACGGTTCCTGTATATTATAATACGTTATATCAAAAATGTTATAATTATTATATTATTATTATAAATTAAATTCTTCATAAGATCTCCAAACCTTAACTTTTCGTTTTTCACACTGATACCAAACGCACAAAGCTATAGCTCTGCTATATTGACGTTTTTTTCTTTAATAAACAGCAAAACATGTAAAATATGCCCATATGAGAAAAAATCTGAGCAGGTTAAATGCACTGCATAGGCCTAAAAATCACAGTGACAACATGCAGGCGCATTATCTTATAAGGAATCATGCGTATTTTTGTGAGAGATTCATAGATGAGTGACTAATAAATATATAAGAAGTATATAAGTCGTTGATTAGTACTGTCGGTGGTCAGCTCGGTAAGAGTTAGGGACCCATTGGGCCGCTAACCGAGCCGAACCGCGTATCCCAGCATGCTCATAGGATCGAGGTTCAAAGGTGGAAATCGGCACGCATGTACACTTTATATAAGGGGCGTCATCTGTACGGCGCAATTACTGATCCCTTTTTCAGCGTTAAAATATGACTTCAGAAGGGAAAGGTGCTGCTGATCGCGAATTACTGCGTTTAATTTACCTGCACTTAAAAGAAAATGGTTGCAAGAAAGCTGCAAACGTGCTCAAGAAACAAGTCATCCAGGTGGATTTTACGCAATAAAAAATACAGAGGCGCTGCTGATGCACGTTCCTGATGGTTGTTTTTTGCAGATAGCGAAAAATCTGAATACTTACAAGATAAAGCTAACGTAGCAATGTCCTCTGATGAAAAATAAAAAATTGCATAACAGCATGTTTGGTGTTTATAATACTGTTAGCCTGGCTAAAACGCGCGGTTAGCCTTGGTGATGAATGTGATTTTGTGAACTTTGGAGTCGAGACAGTGCAGAAAGAATTTAGTCTAGTTATATAATATGCATGACTGGTAAACTAGTTTGACTTGCAGGACTGTAATTTTATAGAAAATATAAATGTGCATTAGTTACATTTGTAAATAAGTTTGACTCAATTTTTATCTGCTTAGCTACGTGCGGTCGCCCGCTTTCCAGAAGGTTCGAGGGAAAAAAAAAATAATTTTCCCAAAGATTAATTGTACATTTCGGTTTTAAACAGAAAGAAACTGAAGTGCAAACAACACTGCACGAAATATACATGGGCTGGATTAAGTAAGTAGTTGTTAAACTGTAGAATAAATTCTGCTTTTGGTGGGATTTTACGTACTTCTTTGTGCACGTGACTTGCAGAAGACTCACGTGAGAAAATCTGATCTAACTGCATTAATCTGATCTCACTGCATTAATCTGATCTAACTGCTCCAATTTGATCTAACTGCTCCAAGCAGGACGAAGCGGGAGCCTGAGGTGGATGCGACCCCTGTGAGGAAGGCCAGGCCAGCAGGATGCACGAGAGAGGCTGAAGCTGAGATTAAGAATGAAACAGGTATAATTGGACTAATCAGGGCTGCCAGCTCTCACGCATCTTATGTGACTTTTGCGCTTTCAGACCAAGAAATCTTACGGCAAATCTATATCATTCCATTACAAGCCTAAACTTACCTACATCGAAAGCTTTGGGGCAGTTTGCAAACCTTACAGACTATTTACAAGGTAATAAAACTGTTACATACATGTAAATGCGTGTGCATGTGACTTGTCTCAAATTGAAAATCTCACGCCAACCAGCTGGCCGAGTTTGGTGACCCTGGCTTATGGTGTAGCTGGTTATTTCAGAGAGTTCAGATTTAATTCTTCCTTGTATGTGACCGCTGCTTTCTTCCTGTGAAGGTGCAGTGTTTGAGCAGGTTGTAGGATCAGACGCGGCAAGCCAACACCCAGTGGTGACCAGCGAGACGAGGTCATCGGACGGTGACAGCGAAGAGGACGCCGCTGTCCAGGGTTTCCTTTCTCAGGTGTGACAGGCTTCTCTTCGGTATGGATTTCCCTCAAAAAGCCACTCGTCAGTCTGGACTGAGCTTCTCAGGTTCCAGCGGATGGAATTCACTGGGGTTACTGGGCTGAAATGACAGTATAACCGTACTTCCTGAATGCTGACAGCATGAGGATCTGAATCAGCCACCATCAGCTTACGCTAAACACCAGCTTCTGTGGTCTTTGGAAAAGCTGTTATTTCACCAACTTTAACGTTTGATACAATCGAATCAATTGGTTAGTTAAAGGGAACAGCAGAAGCAGAGAGAGCAGATACCTGCTGCTTCAGGAGTGACTCCCAGCTCAAAAATGTCGACTAATGCAGTGACGGTTGTTATTCATGCATGCCGGGTCCCCTTCATGAACTGTATGTCATTAATTTAGCTGCAAACATCACATGTTTGAGAAATATATTTTGTCCTTGATACAGAATGCACCCAAAGCAATAGGCACTCATTCTCTTTGTAAATTTGAGGGCTGGAAAATAAGCTGTCCCGGTCGCCTGGCAAAGGGTGTTTATAAAAAATAAACACGAATCTGCAGGCTGATGCGAAAATTGCATATCAGGCTACATTTTTTACAGAACTAGCCCTGTTGGCCAGTAGCAAAAATTTCTTAAGTTCCACCCCTAGACAATATAGAGAAATTCTCGCAGTGAGTGACAGTGCCAGAGGTCTCCAAGGCTGCAGCCATACCTCTCTGGTAAAAATAATAATAATAATTTTATTTTAGAAAGCAGCTGAAACCGCAAAACCTACATTTACCAAGCTGGCTGTGCCCAGAGCGCCGGCTGTAGTGAGGCCAGCCGAGGGCACAGAGACAGACAGCAGTGATGAATCAGGCAGTGAAGACCAGGTTACTCGGCTGCTGAGCTTCACGTCCAAAAAGTGTGATTTTAGCAGAGAAGTGCGATTTAACATAGAAAATCTTGCTAGAGTTGCCATGAACAACCATGACCGTGAACTCTTTCCCGGCCCATTATAAACCTGGCTCCCCACCAGCACTAGCCACTATATCCAGTGGACACTGTCCAGCATTACATCTGTGCCAAATCTGTTCAGTTTATTATTTCTACAGCAGCCACCGTATCTGTTATACTGTGTGAGTAGCCCTGTCTCCCCTGTGTGTCAGGGTATACATTCTCTATTTTTATTTATTAGCTATTATTCTCCTTTTCCCCCCTCCCTCATGTGTTGCACCTGTCCTGCTTATGTCTGCACTTTGTGTATATATCCTGCACCGCGGTTCTGGGGAACATTATTTTGTGCCACTATATGCTGTGGATTGTATATAGATGATATGACAATAATGATGCACTTAGTAATATTTGACTTGATAATAAAGCCGTAAATGCTGTAACCGCATAGCGTCAGATCGTTGCCGCATGACTGAGCTTACAGCTGTGGATATAACTCATTGTTATCTGCTGGTCTGTTCGTGAAGACGCTCTTGCCCGTCTATGCTCGCATCACCCGGGTCTGTTGACTGTGTGCCCTGAATCCAGTCTCGGCCCTCCTTTTTGGTAATTCAGCATGCACTGATGAACCGTCTTTGGAATACAGAAATCTGGTCTGACAGCCCAGGCCAAACCCAAGTCTGCTGGGTTTACCCTCCCTGAAGGAGAAAGATCCAATTCATTTCTCGCCTGAGACTGAGGGCGTCGCACATCTGATCTGTGGGAAGAAATTGTGAAGTATTCTTTCTGTTTCATTCTCACGTTTTTGCCTTCACTTGCGATACAGGAACCAGCAAAAATCCCCAGAACTACCCCTGCCAGACAGCCGGCCACCAAAAAGGGCCCTGTTGTCCCCGTGAAGGACAGCCTCTGTGGCCCCCTCCTGCCTGAAGCTACAGCCTGGCCCCCTGCAGGGTGGAAGGCCAGGACCTCGGACGTCGAGAGCAGCGCCGAATCGGGGAGCGAAGGCCCGGCTACACAGCAGGTGGCCTTTTCTTATCCTTGAGTGTGTTTCTGCTTTTCTGCTGCAAATTCTCTTCAGTCCTCCCCTGCAGTGTCCGTCATCATATTGGCTAATTTTTGTTGTCAGACTTGTAATGGTGATTTCAAAAAGTGCTCTCATACAATTGAGTATTCCATTCCCTGTCATAGCTATTTGTGTTTAGAAATCTATGGAGGACCTTTTGTGTCTTGCATTACTAAATACCAAGGCGGCAGGATACCGCCAAACAGTTATCGGGCCCCGTATGTGCCAGCGCTTTAACGACATTCCCTCCTGTGCTACAGAAATCCGTAGCGAGATCCAAAGCTAAATTGGCATCTCCAACTCCCGGCGAGGTCGACGCGGTAATTACTGCAACGCCAGCGAAAGCTAGCATCACCTCTGACATACATGTGGCGCCCTCAAACACAGCAAAGAGCTCAGACAGTGACAGCCAATCAGAACGCGACGATGACATCCCGCCAACGCAGGTCCAGTCATCTGTGTTAGAGGAGCAGGGATCGTCTCTCTGCTCATCAGCTGTCGTATCGCTGTAGGAGTGTGATGTCATTTATAGATATCACTGGAATGACACAATAATTTAATATCTGTAGGTCTTAAGACCATTTTGGGAATGCCAAATCAAGCTGTAATGATTTTAGCTTTCTCTTTGAATTTACCTAAAATTAAGCTCCAATTAGATGCTTGCATTTCTGATTTGTATTCATACAACTGTTTTGCTTTATCTCAAAAGGAGTTTCAAAAAAATTAACTAGATATCAGCTAATTGATTATGAAACTGAAATGCTGAATCCTGTTTTTCTTAGTTTTTTTTTTTGTTTGGGGAATAGGTGTACATTAGCCAGCCTTCAGCAACCCCAGAAGTGACTGGCATAGGGGAGACTTCAGACAGTGACCGTGGCAACGCCGATGCGAGGGAGGACGCACCTGTCCAGGCTAGTCTCACCTGACGCCAGGCTGACTGCTGTCCTCAGTCTGCTACCCAATTATCACTGAGGCCCAGACTGGATTTTAGACACAAACTCACGAAGACTCGTTATATTTTGATGTAGGCTATACGAGATGACATTTTGGTAAATTAGTACTTTCAGGAGCAAATATTTGAAAGAAATATCGTGCTGGTGTTGAAATTTTATGTAGTACCACTCAAAAGTTTGGGTCAGGTGGCCAGGTCATGTGATGCGACATGCTATCGCTCTCCTTTGTAGGCGGCTTGGTGTGTCTAAACTTTTGACTTGTTACTTAATACAAGTCCAGCTTCTCAACCACCATCTGAATTCGGCCTCATGTCTTGCATTATATAAAATTGCGTTGGGGTCCATAAACATTTATTTATTTTCTTCTTTCAGCTGTACCTTCTGCACGTCCAATCCAAAGTCTGTATCTCATACTGTATTTCCCTCCTTTTGTCTTTTGGTATAATCGAAATTCGTGCTTTAGAAACCTGCCAAGCAGACTCCATCCACCGGGGGCGCTGTTGCTCTAGTGAAGCCCCTCCTGTTTCTCTCCACCCCTGTCTTGTCTGGAGCCACACGCAGGACCCCTGCTGTAGAGCAGGAAGCCCAGAGCTTGGGGTTGGGGGCTGAAGATCGCTCTGCACATCAGGTGAGCTTCTCATGGGAATCATGCGTCTCGGGATTTCGGAATTTGGTGATCCTTAAGTACAACTGTGTGCTTTTCCTGATGGAACAAGCAACTGAACATGCATCTATAGCTTTATCATGCCATTCGCACCAGGATACTTTTATCAAAAAATAATTTTTATTATTAACTGAATACCCTTGTCTTGTTTTGAAATATATTCTAGTGTGTATCATCCTATTCTGTTTTTCTCTGATACAGAAAACTGTGGTAACACCCAAAGCTAAACCCTTGCCTGCTGCTCCCAAAACGGCTGTGAGATCGACCTCCCCAGCACTAGTACAGCCCACCAGCAGCAACTCTGGTCCAAACACAGCCCCTGCAGAAGCAGCAGGGGGCAACAGTGAGTCGCAAAGTGAAGACGGGCTACCGCTAACACAGGTGACATCATATACTGCTTGGCGTCGGCTTGGTGCCGCTTTTGCATTTCTTGTTCATTAATGTGATCTGGGGGGTGGGTTTTGTTGAACAGGTGATCTTCACCAAGGCCGGGGGAGGCGAGGCTACTGAGAAGCCCATGGAGTGGACGACTTTGGACAGTGACAAGGACATGGCTGTCCTGGTGTGTAACACCTGAGTGGACAGATAATTTATCATTTGTAATGCCAGAAAGAGGCATCTCCTCTGTGTAAGATCATTGAAAGTTAACGTTAGATACCTGTTAGAACGTTTTTTCTAAATTACACTACACAGCGGTGCCCTGTACAATATTTCTTGTTTAAGGTACTTGTAAACACCCCATAATGTTAATTGTCTTACACTAACTTTCCTTGAAAAATACACCACATCCAATTACAATATAAAATCAAAGAAAACATTTCGTTTATGGCACTCACTCATCCATCCATCCATCTGTCCATCTTCTAACCCTCTTTACTGATCTTCTTTACTGATCATTCTTCGTTTTCAGGAAGCACCACTGACCCCCAAACCTGAGCCAGTGGGCCTGACATCCAGCAGTTCAGCCTCATCCTCTTCTATATCCGCCCAAAAGACATCAGTATTGACCAAAAAGGAAGAGAGGGGGCGTGCAGATTCATCAGGCAGTGAGGACGGGGTTCCTGGAGCCAAAGCAGTGTCTGCACCCCCACTGAGGACCAGCAAACACACCGCCACACTGGCTGGAGCAGCAGGCAGCACCCCTACTGTAGGGAGGGAGGCCCGGTGCTGGGACACGGAGAGCAGTGCTGAGCCAGGGGCCAAAGACCGAGCTGTGCGGCAGGTGACGATTTCCTTTGTTCAGCGGAATTCAAGATTCACGAGATTATTGACATATGCATGGTAAACCGTCAGCTATTATGCAGTGACGGTGTCTGTCTGTCCACCCAGTCACTGGTAAACACAGATTAAAAACTAAAGAATTATGGCAATAAATACGTAAACACGGTACAGTGGGAACATAGTGTGTGGCTCAGCGGGTTAGGAGGTTGGTCCTGTGATTGGAGGGTCGCAGGTTCAAATCCCAGGGTCAGCAGAGTGATTTTATCATTGGGATTTTGTTGTTGGAAGCAGAAACATGGACCGTCTAGGGGTCCTGAGGATCCAATTTGAGAAGCTACTGTATATGATAAGGATGCAGTGCTTTGAGCAGGAAGTTTTGTTTTTTAGAGGGAATGAGGTCTGTGGTTTTATCCAAGGCCGTGTCAGTCTCTTTTACCCTCATAACCAAATCTTCATTCAGACAATCACAGCTGCCTCAAAAGTCCTTTCCAAGAGAAGTTTGAAAGTTAGAACCAGGAGCCTACTGAAGAACATTGAGAAGATCTGTGGTGATCCAGAGTCCTCAGGGAGAAATGAGACACTTCTTCCAGGTAACTTTGTTCTTCACAGTTTTATCTGTTATATTAATGTGTGAGCAGAGGTGCCTACCCACTGCACAGTGACGCCCGATGTCGCAATTTGACAGTGACATTGATAGTTATGCATCCACAAGGGCTGGCCGATTTATCGATTTCAAATCGTGATTTGAAACAACGCGATTACCAAATCGCAAAGGCTGCGGTTTAGGATATACATTACACAGCACGTCGGACCCAGGCTTTAAAACTGCTGTGAGAATAGTTTTACAAATTCATGTCGTGCTCCCTGTATAGCATTAGCATACCGCTAAACCATGAAAACAACGAGACGGTCGGTAATCCTCACAGCAGCGGAGTCGGTGACCCCCCCCAAAAAGCCGTAAAGCCCATAATACAGTCGTGTTGTGTCATATGTTTTTGTGCTTATTAATTTAAATATTAAAGATTAATCTTGTGAAATTAATCTTAATTCCATCGCAGTAATAAAATAAAAGCCTCATTCGTTTGTCCGAGTAACAAGGCAAAGGAATGATAAGCCGCTTCAGTCGAAAACTGCATTTTATGGCTCATCCAAAGGACCGTTTTTACAGCACAGTGTCCCCGTCACTGCACTGGGGCACTGGGATCCACACAGACCAGAGGATGGTCTAACTTGCTGATCACAGTGTCCCCGTCACTGCACTGGGACATTGGGACCCACACAGACCACAGGATGGTCTAACTTGCTGGTCACAGTGTCCCCGTCACTGCACTGTGGCATTGGGATCCACACAGACCACAGGGTGGGCTAACCTGCTGGTCACACCACAGACCTCTTCCAGCAGCAACCCACTTTCCTAGGTGGTCTCCCATCCAGGCCCAAACCTGCTTAGCTTTAAGTGGATTACCTGATCAGGATTACCTGATCTGAACCGCAGGGCACATGACTACGCGGTGTCGCCAGGTGAGAATCTTACTGTGACGTCTCTCTATCTTGCTCCTTCAGACCTGACTTGCGCAGTGGCCACAAGCCTGGAGGACAGTGGGATTGCTGCAGACGGGCCCTCTCAGGTTAGAAAGCCAATGCAGCATGCGCCATAACCGTACGAACAACACGTTTTGGTAAAGTGTAGCCGATTTTGTTTTGTAAACTCAAGAACAAACGTTACGCTCTGTGTTCAGTCTCCGTTGGACTCCAAGGATGCTCCTGTGAAAAGTGGAGAGAAAAAGAAAAGAAAAGGAAGGAAACTGGCCACCTTCCCGCTTGAGGAGCAGAAGAGCGAGGGTACGTCCCTCCCCAGCTCCCCCAGTGCTGATCCGGGCACATTAATCGCAGAGGCATGCGAAGGTACCCCCCACAGGCTCTGGAAGAGATACGATTAGATATGGGGATTTGCTGTATAGGCATGCTCACCCACTGACATTTCTGTGTGCTCATTCATGATGCGCTGAATGTGTTCATCGCTGTGAGGCCTTCTGTTCTCTGCCATAATCTGCATCTCTTGTTCAGCAGCAAAGACCACAACAATCGGCAAGGACATCAGCCTTGAGGACTCTACATCAAAACGCTTGCAGGTTGTGACTCGTTCTTGTTCTGGTTTTTACATGTGGGTGTTTACAGGGGTGAAAAAAAATTCACACACAATTCCGAACTGCAATATATGTGTAAAAAATGGCATCCGGTGCCTCCGATATTAAACCACAATGTAGGCATTTATTTTGTAATGTTTCTAGCTTTTCTCTGGAACCGGGTGCCTTGATGCTGGGCGTCTCCCTTGCTCCTCTGACCTGCAGGCCTCTGAAGTGGCGCCACCTACTGAGCAGGAGGCCATTTGCACTGTGAAAACCTCGACAGGGGAGGCCAAGAGGAAGAGACTTGCAGATAAAATGGACTTGCCGGCAAAGAAGAAAAAGAAGAAGGGAGCAAGATGCTCAGAGAACGAGCCAGAGGGGCGAGGCGGAGGTGCTGAGTCTGATAGCTGCCAGGGTGTAGAGAAGCAGAAGGAGAAATGGTCATTGACTCTTTCAGGTAAGGTGTCTACAAGCTGTACAGACCTCTAGCTAAGGAGTGTACAACCACAGACTGATATGCTGAGCAGAGGCTTTGATACACATGGATGAGCTTGGATATGAGCTGATGACCTGAGACTGAGTCATGATCCCATCGAAACCGTTGGTTTTCATTCTGCGTTAAACTAATAATTAATTCTGTATGATCAGATAGTGACACCTCAAAGGAACATCTGATGGTTTCTGTGAATACTGCTCCCACCATCATCACCCTATCCGGAGAAAAGAAGTGGAGGAGGAAGAACAAAAAGAAAAAGAAGGTAAAAGTGGAGGATTTGGAGAATGGAAAGAGCGAGAGCACTTGGAAGATGGAGAAGGTTACACCTGGTAAGGCAAAGAAAGACTACCCCTCTGAGGTTAGCCAGGAGATAGTCACGGTCGCGAGGAAGATAACGAGGACTTCCTCGTCCCTCAAGAGGGCGCTCTTCGCTCTCGACACAACCATCCGGAACTCCAAGAAAACGAAGAAGCCCAATGAAGACGTCGCCTCAAAACTGGGGCCAGAAAACAAAACCAAGGTGCTTAAAAAGAAAGTCAAGCAGGACAAGGATAAGCAAGCCGAAGCTGGAAGAAACGGGGCGAAGACCGCAGGAAGTTGTGAGCCGGTCACTCCAGCTGGGAGCCTGAATGCACTCCTCGGAGTGAAAAGGAGAGAAAAGAGTAAGTACTGCATTCCCCAGAGGGAATACATATGGTTTTAGGACCGGTCTGCCACTGCCGACATTTATCTCACTAGCATGATAACTCAAAAAGTATTTTTTGGATCTTTTTCAAACTTTGCTGACACATTATATGCATGGAGCTTAGAGTTGATTAAATTTTCAGACAAACTGCACCAAAACTGAAGCAGAGCCACACAATGGTAGCAGAGAGGACAGCCTCAGGTGCCAATCTGGTGAACCTGATTACATTGAGACAAGTCACACAAAGCTGGGCTTTTAATAAAGACTTTATGAAGAGGCGGGGGGTGTTCCATCTAATTTTGTTACTGCACAGTGTTACGCTTGTGTAGTATATTAACTATTAGCTAGCTCATTTGGTCCCAGTACTCATGAAGCTGTCGACGTCTTTCATAGATCAAATCAAACGGAAGAACAGAAAACGGAAGAACAGAAAACGAAAGAAGATGAGGGCAACTTCTTACAGGTTTCTGCTGGACACACTTTCACCCATGAAGACCAGTCCAGAGCCACATTAGGCCACTGAGTGAAAGGAGTGAAATGGGGAAAACCAGTATTGGCTGGTGATCCTTAAAATGCACACAGCAGATCACCTATGTTCATGTTTGACATGCAGGTTGTTATGAAATGTTCTCAATAAGAAAATCTACAAGCAGCACTGTGTCGTTTAATGTCTGCTGAAGTTCTGTTATTCTTGTTACATTTTCTAATGTTACTAGATTTAGTTGCTATGTAAAAGAAATAAAGTTTATACGAACCCCTGATCTTACTTGTAGAGCCCTAAATATGGGGGGGGGGGATCCTGAAGGTAACACATTTTAAAGACTTAGATTTCTTGATTCTCTGCCACATTTAGTAATAATCTACCCATCTCTCATAACTGCTTAGCCAGTACAGGTCACTGTGAACCTGGAGCTGATACCAGGGAGCACATGGGAACAGGGACCACCCAGAATGGAGGCTATTCCCTGGCTGAACGTGATTTAAAATAATAGACACTTCATTGATCTTTATGGGGAATTTTTCTTTTTGCCTGCCCCATCTTGCCCTCCATGACACACATGTAGGGGAAAGCAACTTTGGGAATGAAGGACAGCTACCTAAAGAGCTAGGTATTAAGGGCCTTGCTGAAGGGCCTACAGACATGTCACTTATGCTGAAGCCATGCTTGAACCAGCAACCTTCTAATCACAGCCACAGAGGCTTAGCCCATTGAGCCACACGCTGGCCCAGGTACATTCAGCCAGGAAGCTGGAAAGTGTGCTGCAAACTGCAGTTACATAAATAAAAAGCTTAAGTTGTGTGACAAAAACTCAACAAACTAACACCTGTCCCAGTAGTCACCAGTAGTAGTGCTGCTAACCTACTGCTGCTAATTTACTCCTGTTTCCAAGTCACTTGCAAAGAATGGTGCCACACTTTTCTGGCTGCTTGTGAAATTTGGCTGTTGAGGTTACATCACTAAATTATAATGCAAAGAATGCACCATTAAGAAACGATGTGATATACCAGCGAATTTATTACACAGGAGAAGAGATTAAGAAATTTCACATTGTGATACAAATATCTTTAGTCTTTGACATACAATGTCACATGGTCGAGATCATCTTATGCAGTATGACCTGTCATGCTTTGACTTTAACCAGCCCCTCTAATGCCTTTGCCACCTGGTCCATGTTCATGTTGTCCAGTGCCACACTGCTTTCTTTACCAAACTCTGAAAATACACAAGCAATTTAAGCATTAATGCAAACTGAAACCATGTTACGATTCTGAATAATGCGTTTCATTAGATGCCGTCACAGTTACTCTTACCAAACCGAGCCCACAGTTTAGGCTTGACTCCTGAACATTCCCTGATCAAAATGGGAAACTCGGGATTTGCTTTCTTTAAAGCCACGTAATGCTGTTCCACGAAGTCCCTGTCAAACGAAATCATTATTTAAGTAAATTTCGCTTAATCATAATTTATGACCTTACACTTATTATTTATTTAGCTCTTAAAATATTTTAAGTAAAACCATACCCATTTAAAATGTGCGTTTAACTATGTTTAAATAGTTGTTACGGGTTCTGAAAAACATCGTTGCCGTTGTTATTGTAGTACCATTGCATCCAAACGGATTATAGCCTAGCCACACCGAGAGAGATGTAATTCAGTTATTAATTCATTGCGCTTCAGCACACATAGAATCCATTACTCAAGGATATGCTACCTTGCCCCTTGACTCGCTGGCGACGTCTGGCAGAAATGTAAGCGAACCTCCCGAACATTTCTGCCAAGGTTAGATCCGATGGCTCTGACAACCGCAGCCGCCATGATCTTCACCTTTAGTGCAGTAGATGTTGTGAGTCACGCCCTTTTCTATTATGTACCAATAAAAAATTCGAGGAGCTTCTTCGTTTTAAACCAATTATAGTCAGAGATTCAGAGTGATGATAGAATTAGCCAATCGACAGAGCTGTCGTTTTGTCGATTGACCAATCGCCGTAAGGAAGGCGTTTAAGGCTAAAATAATCAATTTCATAGCTCGGGAAAAAAAATCCTGCGCAACTACACAGCCTGTCATTTCCGTTTGAGGAATGTAGGTTAGTGATGGTTTGGTGTTAACTAGGCCTAGTATGTAAACTACGTCCAAAATCATTAAGACTTTTATTTTAATCGCTGGGGAATTGGCTTCTCTTCAGCGAATAATTAAAACAGACCATATCGAGTAGCTTATCAACGGGAAAAACCCCTTTTCTTCTCAACATGCCGGAACGAGAGAGTAAGTTGAGTTGTTTTGTTGCCCAGCCTCTGGTAGTGTGAACTACGTGTGCAGCTGGCCTCTCTGCATTGACTCTAGTGTATTCGTTTTATTTCATATGTTGTTTTGTTAAACTGCAGGAGCTGTGCCGTATCTTTTGCATTATCTTTGCGGTCTGCTACAACTTTGCGTTTGGTTCAGGAGAATTCCGTCTTTGTTTGCGATAGCAGATTATCTGCAAGGAAAATGTATAATTCGTCGGATGTCTTTAACAACCAGACTATAGGCTGAACCTTTAAAAGGAATAGGTCCGCTTTTTCAAAATTACGTCAGATACTTAATATTTAATATTTCAGTAATATATGAATAGAAGTAAAGGGGGATGCTGTAGGAGTGGGTGGGGCGTCCACTAGCGATCGGAGTGTCAGCGCACATCAGGTCCCGATCGTGATCATGGCAGCCGGGACAGACGGTCACTCTGTCCGATTGCTTTCCTCAGCTGAGCTCTACTCCAACCCCCTCGCCCCGGATAACCATGAGGTGGAAGATCACCGATCAGCGCTACAGTGAGTTTCAATCGCTCTTTCAAATATCATTTACAGTTTGTAATATTTAATGCGATTTTTAATGTTGCCAAACTAGTCCGTTTGCATCTGCACAGTGAAAGTTTTTGTGACTTCCTCGTAAATCCTCAGAGCTTTAAGGTGGAATGTGTCCTGTATTTAAAAGTTAAACAGGGATAACAAAATATTGATTACTGTTGATGGCCAGTATTTAGTGGGCTTACTAACAGGATTCTGGTCTTTTTTCTCTAAATTCATGCTAAGTTTTGTTGAACTAGTGTTGTTAAGATAATTTATAGTAATATGAGAAGTTGCCAGTAACGATCCTGTCCAGATTCAGTGTTGTGGTTTTCTGGTTTAATGAGCAGCCTTCTTCAGTGGGATTAATAAAAGCAGAAAACTGTGGAAAATGCAGAATAAACTGAGCTCAGCATTCTAGTCATGCGTTTAACATGGTTTGTGTGACATGCATCCCTAGAATGAACTCGCTTTATTTCTTCTCAGATCTAAGCTGACCAATGAGGACTTCAGGAAGCTTTTAATGACCCCGCGGGCTGCGCCTTCATCCGCTCCCCCATCGAAATCCAGACACCATGAGTGAGTGACGTTTTTTTTTTCTGCGTCCTGCAAACGCTCACTGAAGGCCTAAAAAAAGCCCATGTACAGGTCTGTGCCATGAGCCAGATCATCATCTCATGCTCCGTGTCCCATTTTCCCAGGATGCCAAGGGAGTATAATGAGGATGAAGACCCAGCAGCCCGCAGGCGGAAAAAGAAAAGGTGCCTGGATGCGGTTGGGCCTCTCTGCTGAACTCTGACTGCAAATAAATCGGCTGCTGTGTGCTTCTGACGTGACGCAGTAGAAATATGATCACATTTGGTCATTTTCTGTAATGTTAAGCACAGCAGACTGAAGTTTTTGTCCATATTTAATGTTTATAAACATGTAATCTGCTTAAATTACCTTTCAGTGACTGTATCAACACTAAAAATGTTGTTAGGGTCCTATCATCATAATTTGGTTTATAGTATTTTTATAGAGGGTCATTCCTGTTGCAGCACATTTGAAGGTATTAATACGATGTAAGAAGCATCTACCATCCTAGTCTGTCACAATGTGGCGCCCTGCTGTCCCCTTTGCTTGATCTTACACAAAAATGTTCTGAGGGCAAAACAAAAAATGATTGGTTAAGAGCGATAACCAATCAGGTTGTAGAGGAGGTGGGATCAACCAATCATATCTTGGCTACACGTCCATCCCTTGTGACCTTTGGACGGGGGGGGGGGGGGGGGGGGGGGGGGGGGGGGGGGGGGGGGGGGGGGGGGGGGGGGGGGGGGGGGGGGGG
>JAODKC010000051.1:2334562-2350838 GCA_026777985.1 Mormyrops attenuatus | reverse complement strand
TATATTGGGTACACCGCCAACCCGTTTGCCCCTTTAACACCCCCCCCCCCCCCCCCCCCCAGTTACTACGCCAAGCTGCGGCAGCAAGAGCTGGAACGCGAGCGGGAGCTGGCTGAGAAGTATCGTGACCGTGCCCGTGAGCGTCGCGATGGCGTCAACAAGGACTACGAGGAGACAGAGCTCATCAGCACCACGGCCAACTACAGGGCGGTGGGGCCGACAGCTGAGGCGTGAGTGCCCTTGCATTGCAGTTGCCCCCTTGTGGCTGTCGAGGCCTTGACATCTTGTTCACTGCTCGTATTCTATGTCCCCAGGGATAAGTCGGCGGCGGAGAAGAGGCGCCAGTTGATCCAGGAGTCCAAGTTCTTGGGTGGTGACATGGAGCACACTCACTTGGTGAAAGGGTTGGACTTCGCCCTGCTGCAGAAGGTCAGCCTCTGCCTTGACATCACGCAACATGCCCGCCATGAGGCATCGCTGTGTAAAATGGGCAGGATAGTAGGGCGCCCTGTTCCCAAAGCTCCTCTAGACGGGGTTAGGAGAGGAACCAGGGAAATGGGAATGCCGCACTGCACAAATCCAGCCAAGGGTTTTATTGGTGTCCATGTTGTGTTGTCAGGTGAGAGCTGAAATCACCAGCAAAGAGAAAGAGGAGGAGGACATGATGGAGAAGGCGCAGAAGGAAGTGAAGTATGTGTGCCCCCCCACCTCTCTCTGCCCGTCCTGGTTTGATCGGCGATACAGCATACTTGTACTCCATTTTCTAACTTTAGCAGAAACCTAATTTTGCAAAGGTCTGTGTCCCTACCCCAGATTTAAAAATATTCTCTGATCTCCCCCAGGAAAGATGAAGATCCAGAACAGAAAATTGAGTTTAAGACTCGTCTGGGTGAGCGCTCCCTTTTATTTCGTGGGGGGGAGGGGTCTAATTTAATTAATCGAGCCCCTTCCTTTATCCATAAAGTACACAAGCCCATAACATGGGGAGGTGGTTGGCGGCCATTGTGCCGTTCCGCCCGGTGTGTGGACATACAAAGGTGTCCTTTAATGCCCCCCTCCAGGGAGGAACATCTACCGCATCCTGTTTAAGGGCCGTCAGTTGGAGCGTAATGAACTCTTCCTGCCAGGCCGCATGGCCTACGTGGTCGACCTGGAGGACGAGTACGCGGATACCGACATCCCCACCACGCTTATCCGCAGCAAGGCTGACTGCCCCACCATGGAGGTGCGTGACAGGCCTCCCCGGCCCCGCCCAGCCCGCTCGCCCCGCTGTCCAACTCACCCCAGTGTCGCCCCCCCCCCAGGCCCAAACCACTCTCACCACCAACGACATCGTCATCAGCAAGCTGACTCAGATCCTGTCCTACCTGCGCCAAGGGACACGCAACAAGAAGATGAAGAAGAAGGAGAAAGGTAAACGGGTACCTGGGAACATGGGCCATTTTATCGCCGGCCTGTTAGCTTAACCCACATAAGAGAGGCCGAGACAACAGTGAGCGTGATGCGTCTTAAAGGCACGGCGTTAACGGATTCACAGATGCTGCGATTTTACCTCCTCAGGGAAGCTGGATGAGAAGAAAGCACCGGAGGCAGATATAAGGTAAGCGGCCCGTGGAGTCACTGCTTCATGTCAGTCGGGCTGATCCGACTCGTCCTGGGACTGGGGGAGTTTTGTTTGTTTCTCCAAAGCCCCCCATTCCTGCTGATACTGATTCTCTTTTAAATCATGCAAGCGTTATTTTAGTACTTTTAAAAGATAATCACTGCATGTTGTTCTTTATTTGAAGGAGCAGGTCTTAGGCAGTCAAAGGAAATGTTTAAAGCTGTTTATCCCAGTAGTCACTGTGTTTGTGTTTTTTGTTCTGAGCACAATTTAATATTATAACATGTGAAAAATTAAGAGTAACACAACAAAGGCTAACAAGAATGTCCTCCGTTCTCCAAAAAGTTACTCAAATTAAAACATCGGTGAGGTGTTGATTAGCTGTAGGAGGTGCGGTAGTGGTTGAGTCTAAAAAATCCATGGGTGTATTGGATGGTTGCTGTGGTGACAGGATAGGTTTGGAAACAGCTAAGATGGCCTCCTTTGACAGACAGTTTTTCCTGCATCATAAAGATCATTTGAACATCGTTTTCTTAGACCTTTTGTTTTGCCTATAACTTTTCCACGGTGTTGCTTTTTTGTGCTTCTCTGTAGTTTTAGCTCTGGATGATTCTGTCTCAAGCTCCTTTAAAAATCGTGTAAGGGGTGGGGAACCTGATCCACGGAGGGCCGGTTCGGGTTTCTGAGACGACCTCATAATCAGCCAGTAATAAAGCAGTGGTTCTCGGCTTCAGTCCTGATGACCCACTGTCATTGGCTAATTGAGAGGTCATCCCAAAAATCCGCATCGGCCCTCCGTGGATCAGGTTCCCCACCCCTGTTCTAAAGCATGGGTCAGTAATATGTGTGATTGCTTTCAGAAAGTAACACTACGGGAGAAACAAATACTACTGCTGGTCTGCTGCCGGAAGAGGTTTGCGCATTAAACGTACCTATTCCTCTGTCCTGCAGCATATTCGACGACATCGGCGATTACATCCCGTCTACGTCCAAGGCTAACCGTGACCGGGAGAAGGAGCGGCACCGCGAGAAGGACAGGGAGCGGGACAGGGAGAGGGAGAGGGAGCGAGAGCGGGACAGGGACCGCGAGGAGGAGAAGAGGAGGCACAGCTACTTTGAGAAGCCCAGGGCCGACGAGGAGGTGACCTTCCTTACGGGACATAAATCCCAGCGCCGTCAGCCGCTCTGTCGCTTTTCTGAACTACACGTTTTGTCAGTCACGGGTGATGACTCATTTCCCTTTTCTTCCCCTCGTGGCAGGCTCTGGAGATTGAGAAAGGTAATTATCCCGTAGATGCATGATAAATCAGCGCGGTGATGCTGTGCCTGGGGGTCCATGGTGTTTGTAGCTGTTTTGTAGCGGCCCTTATTGTGCTGCTCTTCCTCTGTACTCTCAGGACCCGGATCGGTGAAGGACCAGATCAAGCTGATCAATGAGAAGTTCGCTGGTGCCGCGGCCGGCCAGTGGCAGGTCCAGGAGAAATATCCTTTATGTAGAACCTTCTGGGCAGGGAGCTTGAAGGCCCAAACTGTGGCTTGAGCAGGACTGTCATTTCGGGTTGGTGAGTGGGGGTTTGCCCGCCCCTTTGTTTATGAGCTTGCCCGCCTGATGTTGCCGTAGAGTTCCTTGACCCCCTGACACTGCCCCGTCCCGCCGCGAGGAGAAGAAGCACGTTGGGGATTTCTTTGGGATGTCCAACAGCTACGCTGAGTGCTACCCTGCCACGTGAGTGCTCCATCTAACCATAGGGCGGGGCTTCATGTGGCCGCAGCAACAGGCCCGTATCTAAGAACGCCATAGTCTGTTATGCCGAATGGGGCAGGGGTGATCCCAGGCGATGGTGCTCTTCAGGTACTCCAACCTGTGGGGATGGTGAGAGGCTCAGCAGGCTAAATCTCTCTTCCTTTGACCAGAAGGTCGCCAGTTCGAGCCCCAGCCTCAGCAGAACAGTCACATGTCTATGGGCCCTTGAGCAAGGCTCTTAGCCCCCAGCTGCTATATGGGGTAGCGCGAGAAAAGCATTCCAACGTAGCAGTACTCGTACTTTGGCAAATGGCAAGGATTTACGTTTATCTCCTGAACAGAATCTTTGGCAGAGCGAATACGCAGCTTCTCTTTGGGGTCTGGGCCAGCCTCGATGTTCGTGATCCTTTGAGCAGTCAGCGTTGTCCTTTGAAAGCGGGCTGTGTTTCACCAACACATCCCACGTTTTGGTCACTTGGCCAGTGTTCCAAAATGGCTGCCTCTTCCCCATTGGTCCATCTCGCCTCACTCTGTCCTCTTGGCTCTTCCCCAGGATGGACGACCTTGCAGTGGACAGCGATGAGGAAGTGGACTACAGCAAAATGGATCAGGTGTGCTGCCCGTGACCGTTGGGCCACGGTTGTGGTCGTTACTCGTCGCTGAAAGAGCAGATGCCTTTTCATGACGTGTTTGGTCGATTTTTGACTGATCTTGCTCTGTCTCCAGGGTAACAAGAAGGGCCCCCTTGGTCGCTGGGATTTCGACACCCAAGAGGAATACAGCGACTACATGAATAACAAGGAGGCTCTGCCCAAGTACGTTCCTGACCAGCTTGGCTGTGCCGCCTGGTGCGGCGTGCCAGCATCGCTCATGCCAAACTCTGTCATTTGGCTTCTGACTGTGGCTTTGGTTTATTAATAGATTCTCACAATGTTTCTTTATTCAGGGCTGCATTCCAGTACGGAATTAAGATGTCAGAAGGACGAAAGACCCGTCGATTTAAGGAGACCAATGAGAAAGCTGAGCTGGACAGGCAGTGGAAGAAGATCAGTGCGGTGAGTGGGTGGAGGGAAGCAAGGGGCGGGGCTTCGCTTAAGCGGTCACCCATGTGCTATAGGTAAGTAGGGAGGTTAATGGAAGAGGCATTAAGTGATGGCCAACACTGTGAAGGAGACAGTATGTGCTGTAGTAATTCTCAGGAAGCATACAGATCAGTGAATAGGGCGATGGGATGGTCACGAGTGAACAAATACTGAAGTTACTTTATGTTTTTATTTCAGATCATTGAAAAAAGGAAGAAGATGGAAGCTGATGGGTTAGTCATGCTTTCTGTTAAACTTTCTGTGTGGTGTTTGACAGTAGAATGGCCTTTCTGTTGTGATTCGGTGCCACACATCTTGTGTCGCTGTGGTAAAACCTGTGCATAAAACTATCAAGAGTAACACTGTTTTAAATAGCAAGGTAATAGTGTAAATTGTAAAGCGCTTTGAGTACTCGTAGGAGTAGAAAGGCACTATATAAATGCAGTCCATTTACCATTTAGTGCAAAAGGAAATTACCGTTTTTTTGAAGAATTTATTGTAGTCTATTGGCCAGGCAAGTTAAATATGCATTTTAGTACTTCATTGATGTCCTTGTCTAAACTGATATCAGTTTCTTATCTTCCCCTCCAGGGTTGAAGTGAAGAGGCCTAAATACTGAAGAAAGATGGGAATTTTAACGCAGCTTTATATAACAATTGCTTCCATGCCAATAGAAATGATTTGCGTTTTGATGCCTTGTATGATAGCATTCTGTGCGTCCCCGGAGGACTTATAATTGTTAGAGAAAGTGTATCAGGGTAGACCGTGTTTTACAGCCTTGTACATAAGTCATATTTTGGCAGTTGTTGGTTGTGGGAAATCCAATAAATTAAGAGAGATGTGCCCGTTTCCTTGTTTTCATACTTAAAAGAATAATTTTTGAAATCATGCCTTACTGTCATCTTAATGTGTTGAAGCTAGTATATTAAACTGACTGCTGCCATATTCTTAGACGGACAGTAGACTGTTTATCTCTTAAAGCAGTGTTTCCCAATCCGGTCCTTGGGGACCTGCAGACCGTCTCATGACATCCCATTCTAAATTCATAGGTATCAATATGGAGTTGCGCCCCCCTTTGCAGCTGTAACAGCTGCCACTCTTCTGGGAAGGCTTTCCACAAGGTTTTGGAGTGTGTCTGTGGGAATTTTTGCCCATTCATCCAGAAGAGAAGTCAGGCACTGTTGTTGGATATGAAGGCCTGGCTCACGATCTCTAGTTCATCCCAAAGGTGTTAGATGGGTTGAGGTCAGGGCTCTGTGCAGCCAGTCAAGTTCTTCCACAGCAGACTCACCCAACCTTCTCTTTATGGACCTTGCTTTGTGCCCTGGGGCACAGTCATGCTGGAACAGAAAAGGGCCTTCCCCAGACTGTTCCCACAAAGTTGGGAGCTTAAAAATGTCCAAAATAACTTGGTGTGCTAAAGCATTAAGAGTTCCCTTCTCTGGGGGTGGGTCCAGCCCAACCCCTGAAAATCAACCCCACATCATTATCCCTCCCTAACCAAACTTCACAGTTGTCACAATGCAGTCAGGCGTCGTGTGAGTGGTTGTCTTTGGTTGCTTGATTTTTCTGTGTCTTTGGACCGTGAAGGAAAAAAAATCCGCACATATATTTGAGATTCGAACCCACGATCCTGGAGGTCTGAGGCAAGTATGCTGTTCTGCTACTGGAGATGAAAGTCAATAGTCCTTATCAGCCATTGGAAGTTGGTCTGCTATGGCCTCGTTAGCGCAGTAGGTAGCGCGTCAGTCTCATAATCTGAAGGTCGTGAGTTCGATCCTCACACGGGGCAGCGGTCTGTTTTTCTATGTTTCTATGCAGTTCCCATGTTAGGAATAGCATCGTTTGTGTGTAAGCCTTAAATGCCAACCATGGTAGTTATTTATGGCTAAGTAATCTTATGAAAAAGTGGGGGGCAGCTGCCTCGTTAGCGCAGTAGGTAGCGCGTCAGTCTCATAATCTGAAGGTCGTGAGTTCGATCCTCACACGGGGCACGTCATAATTTTTCCATGTTTCTCTGCAGCTCGCATGTCAGGAGTAGCGTAATAAATCAAATGTTGGATATTATGCAATGTAATACTAATGGGACAGTTATGCATCAGCCTTATTAGCGCAGTGGTTATTTATGGTGATGTAATCGTACTGTCTGTTTCTGTGCAGTTCACATGTCGGGAGTGCCGTTTTAAATGCAGGCGACAATGGTAGTTTTTTACGGTGATGTAATCGTAACGGAAGGGGCGTATATCAGCCTCGTTAGCGCAGTAGGTAGCGCGTCAGTCTCATAATCTGAAGGTCGTGAGTTCGATCCTCACACGGGGCAGTGCAGTGTTTTGGTTACTATAGGTGGATCGGAGTCAAAAACATTTTAATACTGAAACTAAATATTCTTGCTTATTGGGCTCCACTGCATTATGTCTCTGTGCAGTTCATATGTTAGGAGTAGCATGGTAAGTGTAAGCACTTTTGAAGACCATAGTAGATATTTACGGTGATGTAATCTTACGAAAAGGAGCGTGTATCAGCGCCTGCCGCAAGCCATAAATCGAGGTAACGACAGCCAGTCTCGTCGATTTCTGCTACCAAGATTCAAGCTCTAAAATCGTGGTAGGAACAACCACTCACATTTGCCTCTCCTACCAAGTCTCGAGCTAATTCTTCTCCTACCCAAGGGGGTAGCGCGTCAGTGTTGAGTTAGAGCCTCACACGGGGTTGTGCATTTTGATAAAATATGCAAATTTAATTTTAATTAAATTGTTCTATTTACAAGACCGAATACAATGTTTTTCAAATAAGTTTTATGAACTTGCAAGATATGTACACTGCGCATGTCTTGCAACGAAGATCCATCCTGAAAGCCAAAATACAGATAGAGTTCCAGAAAAAAATACTTACAGTGGTGTCATCCCTAGCATCAGTGAAAGATTATGTTTGCCCCTATACAATATAATGCACGAAGACGCAACGTTGCATAAGTATTTAAATGTTATTATTACTAGTGTATTTATTTTTAAGCTTTCATGACCTACATTGACTCAAGATGGCAGCCTCCACGGTAGTAACACGAGTATTTGTAATTTCGGACGTTATTCGCAATCTCCTCGTACCTTTAGATTACCTGTAGACTCATTTTATTTAACCATGTGTATGTTTCAGGAGGATCTTGATGCGTCTGTGCTGTCGGATAAATCTGATGCTGAAAACGAAAGCGATAAGGTGAGTATCCAACTAGGAGGTAAATTTATCGCATGGTGGTTTAAGTTTTTCTTCACGTTACTCGCGGAATGTAAGATGTCACTGCAGTGTCTGAATAGCCAAGTGTTATTATTAGGAAGACGATGCAGAGGAATCTCCAGAGCCCAGGATTAGGGAGACTCCCGAAGATATTAAATTCGATGCCATCGTGAACACCCTGGCTTTTCACCCGACGCGGGACATCCTTGCCGCCGGTGACATCGATGGTGATGTCTATGTGTGAGTCTCATATCCTAAGTTTATTTCTGACACCTTAATCAAAAACACATAGCACCATAAAGTAACCAAGGACATGGTTAAACCTATGGTGACCATACGTCCTGTTCAATGTTACCAACCGTTTGTAAATTTAAGTCCGTAAAAAAGATTTGTAACTCAACCTGTCCGTAAATCCGTAAAACCATTTCGAAGACTTCGAAAGATAAAAATAGGGTAAGAAATATGGCATGCCAGTAAACAAAAAAAGACAGTCTAAGTAAAAATCACAAATTTAAGGTTTGCAATCCTGGTCCCCAGACTTGTCCATTTTTTTTGTACCTCGCTGTTGTCTTTTCTGCAAAGCAAGATACGGTCACGCTAGTTAAACCCTTGAACTGTTTCGTTTGTGCGTTTTGTGATGCCAAGAGCCCGTGTGTCGCCGCAGATACGCCTACTCCTGCACAGAAGGGGAAAATAAGGAGCTCTGGTCATCAGGACACCACCTTAAGTCGTGCAGGGAGTTGGCCTTTTCCCAAGATGGGCTAAGTGAGTTGATGGACACCTACATACTTAGCATTTGTTTATTGCTTTTCTATTTCACTTATCCATTTAAAGAATATGGTACTGTATCTGAGAAATCTTTCCTCTGCAGCGATCTGCACGAGTCTCACCTTCTCTCGCATTCGCAGAACTGTTTAGCGTGTCTAAGGACAAATCCGTTCATATTATGGATGTTGAAGAGGGAAAGCTGGTTAGCCGCATCCCGAAGGCTCACAGGTGAGACATTAGCAACTTTAGTCAATTTTAAACGTATGTTTTTACAACTAAAAATCCTTAAGAGTTCTGTCCGGTCATGTTACTATTAACTGAATTTTGATTTATGTTGGCTGATGGCCTTATTTAGTCCTTAATTTTCCTCTCTTACAACGTCTAGTGTTCCCATCAACACCTTGCTAGTAATCGATGAGAACCTGTTAGCAACTGGGGATGATTGTGGCACCTTGAAGGTGTGGGACATGCGAAAGGGGACGGCATTCATGGACATGAAACACCATGAGGATTACATCAGTGGAATCACCATTGACCAGGCCAAGAAGATCCTGCTAACCTCAAGGCAAGAAATGGAGGAGAGGAGGAATATGAATGAAGGTGTCACTGGGTGTTACAAAAGTTTTCACTTGTATTCACGTGTTTGTTTGTTTACAGCGGTGATGGGACTATGGGTGTGTTCAACATCAAGAGGAGGCGCTTTGAGCTGCTCTCTGAGTTCCAGGATGGGGACCTCACTTCCGTGGCCATCATGAAGGTCTGTCCTGGTGGTCTCTGCTCCCTAAATCTCTAACTTTTAAGGCATTCGCTAAACTTTCAGTTTTATCAGTCACTTTGTTTGTTTGTTTTGAACACTCAAACAGAAAATTCTATAAACAAACAGACATTTTATTTTTGAATTATTAATCTTTTTTGGGAGCTGACTAGAAAAATGCAAGTTCTTTTGAATGCTTTTAGGTCAAAATCCAATGGCTCTATTTCTGTCTTCCCCTCCTGTTCTGCAGCGTGGCCGAAAGGTTGTTTGTGGTTCTAGCGAAGGCATGATCTATCTCTTCAACTGGAATGGCTTTGGTGCCACTAGTGACCGGTTTGCGGTCAAGGCGGAGTCAGTGGATTGCGTCGTCCCCATCACCGACAGCATTTTGTGTATTGCATCCATGGACGGCGTAGTCAGGTCAGAGGTGTCCCTCTCTGCACGGGTGCTCATTGGGGAACAGGGCTAGTACCTAACTGAGATTAATTTTGGAATAAAAAGCAGGTACCTGAGAAATCACGTTTTCTTTCACTTCTAGCAATATTAGTGTTTTCTTACACCATGATTTTTAGAAATATAGAACTAAGTTTAGGATCAAGTTTAGTATTTTTTCAAGGCATCGTTGGTTCTAGTGTCCCTCCATCTGCCAGAAAAGTGGCTTATTTTGATATTTTCCTGAGATCCAGGGGGGATTTTTTTTTAGTATTGACTACAATTTTAATGTGAAAGGAAGAGGAAGTTGACAGGGTCACACCCCACACGTGTGAAGTCATCTTGAAGCTCTAACTGTCCTCTTTAAGTAACAGGACATGTATAGTATAGTATAGTATAGTACAGGAGATATGAGTAAAAACATATCCTCTGCAGAGGACAATAATGCATTGCTGGATATCAGGAGGATATAGAGCTATTCCTATATTTTCCACTAGAGGGATTATGGACACTACAAAAAATTTTCTGTGTGATAGTGGGGAAAGGAATGATATTTGGAAATATTTCAGTATTTTCTGTTTAAAATATGGCATTTTACTTGTGCAAACTTCCTTGTTTGTACTTTCAGGGCGATCAATCTTCTGCCGAACCGCGTTCTGGGAAGTGTGGGTCAGCACGTAGGGGAGCCCATTGAGCAGATCGCCCGATCACGTGACGCACGCTTCTTGGCCAGCTGCGCCCACGACCAGCAGGTCAAATTCTGGGATATCTCAGGCCTTCCCGCCATGGTGGTGAGCGATTACCGTCAGAAGAAGAAGAAGAAAGACGGCAACCTCAAGTCCCTGAGCAAGAAGGCCTTTGGCGTGGGGGACGATTTTTTCTCTGGGCTCGCGGAGGAGACGGAAACAAAAAAAGAAAAGGAGGACGAAAGCGAAGAAGACAGTGAGAGTGACAGTGACTGAGGCCTCGCTGCAAATGAACACACCTCGCCTGTATGGGACTGGATTGTTAGAGTAACCGGAGAAATTCAGCAGAATCTGCAGAAAATCAGAGGAGCAAAGACCATAAAGAGAGACTGACACGTTTCAGAAGCACAAACTGCCTGGACGTGGCACAACCACAGTGTCTGATCTGCCTGCATTTTCTAAAATTTGTTTCACAAACATCTTCCCCAAACTGCTGGGAATAAAAACCTCTGAGTTGTGGAGTAATGATGTTTTGCAGAGGTGTGTGTATAGGGGCTGATAGATCTACTTGGCAACACTGGTTTTCATTAGGTTTTTCCATCAAAAACAAAGGTTCTGGAATGGTTTTCCAGAAGATCGAATAAATGCAACATGAAAAGTGCAGCAAGTTTTGCTAATTATCAGTGACAGTGCACACTGATAGTCCTTCAAGACCATTTCCGGCTCAGTGTGATGTTAGTCATCTGATTTTTTGGGCCAATGTTTCAGTCAGAGGGGGAAAAAAGTCTCATTAATCAGAAGTTCATCAGGAGGTAAGTCAGGAAGGCGGCACCTCTTGGAGACCAGGGCGAAGAAAGCCAGCGGAGTGAGGAGATGCCAGTCCGAGGGTACAGGGCACTGTTTAGCCCTGTGTGGCACACCTTAGGGCTCAGAACCTTCATATCAGTTTGGAGGAACAAATTTACTAAATCTGTTTGCTGTCACTCTAAATTGAGAATAAATATTTTTAATCGTTGTTGGGTAAATATCAGTAAAATAATTCCCCAAATTTGAAATGTTAATGTCTTAAGAAGGTTATGTATTTTTCTTTTTCAGCTTACTCTAGACTACTGGATTGATAAAAGCAATCTAACTAGTAAAAAAGAGTAATTATTACAGCAACCAGACATTTTACTGTAAACACTATGGCTTTACGTGCTGCTGACAATAAAAATGTATCCTACAGCTACAGGGAGGGTAACAGTGTGATTTTTGTTTACAGTGATAAAACTGTCCCTGGCCTGAGGTATTTCCAGTGAGTCGTAATGGTGGACAGCTGCTTTTCATCAAAACAAATACTAAACCACTAAGCATGGCTTTTTAAATGATGCCTTGTTGGAATTTTATGAAGCATCGCTCAATAACCGGGGTAGAATGGCTAGTTTAAATGACCCCGTTCATGTGTGTGTATGTGCCCCGTGATGGAATTGACGTCTCATCCGTGGGTTTCCTGTGGAACTCCTGAGGGTAATCATTACCATTTGTTCGGCTGTAATTCAGTGCAGCTTGACATCTACGCTGCTTGGATCCATCTGGAACCGGAATCTCCTCACATTTTGGTCTGTGGGGGTATGAGGAGCAGGTGAGCAGGCCAACCAAAGAATGGGTATGGAAGGTGTGTGCGTCTGTCTTTAAATGTCTTGGCGTAAATAGTATATCTTGAGTAAAAAGAACCATAAATTATACTAGAAATGGTTTAGAAGCCCCCTGATGGTGCTACTAGAAATATGGTAAACCTACCAGCTTGAATGTTTTAACCCTTGGCGGTTTCAAGGGATTTCAACACTTAAATCCTGAACTGAAAAAGTTATGTGAAATAATTATATATGTGTCACTGCTGATTTGTTTAAATGCTTAATTTAATGTAAGCCAATGAGTCCTATTAAGAAGGATCAGAGAGACTGCCTGGTTTTTAATTTGGCATCACGAACCTGTAGGGGATATCAGGAGGGGGGCCTTAGTGATATTTCATAAGAACAAACACCCCCACGCTTTAGCCCCCCGTGGAGACCGCAGTTCACCTCCACGTCAGTTCCAGTTGGGAGAACGCTGTGCGTGTTTTGGCTGCCACTTCTCACCAGTGTTTATTATTCTTGTCCGCGTTTGTCAGTCTAAATCGTGCATTTAAACTTCTGGATTGCCACTTTCTCGTATTCAAAGCTGCCACTGTTTGGGCGTATTCTCTATTCAAACTCTCTCTCGCATCCTGTTGATTACTTCACCTACTCCACGAGCTCTCTCCCTTTGGTTCCCCTGTGCCAGCATAGTTGGTGAGTCAGCCTCCACTTTCTCGTTTACTATGTTGATTGCTTAGTTGGGCGTAACTTGTGGGTTCTGGCTAGCGTGGTGGTCAGTGGTGCTGTCCCAGAGTATGAACACCTACTCCTCACAGCAACTTCATGCCTGGTGCACTCACTCCCCCCTGCGTGAAGTTGCCCCCCCATGTTTCAGATTTCAACCAAACTGGTCGCAATCGTATGTGCCGCGATTGTGCTGGATTGTGCCATTACAATTTGTTTGTGCTGTTTTAGTTTCTGAGATATTAATGTTTGTTTACATGGTGACGTCATCAGCGTGAAGTTGGCCGCGCATTTGCGTCTGATTTCCACCAAACCGATCGCGATCGTGTGTACTGCGTCTGTGCTGGTATGTGCCGTTAAAACTGTCTTTTGTGCTGCTTTAGTTTCTGAGATATTAATGTTTGTTTACACGGTCACGTGACACCAGTGTGAAGTTGGCCCCGCATTTGCGTCTGATTTCCACCAAACCGATCGCGATCGTATGTACTGCGTCTGTGCTGGTATGTGCCGTTAAAACTGTCTTTTGTGCTGCTTTAGTTTCTGAGAAATTAATGTTTGTTTACATGGTCACGTGACAAAGTTAGCCCCCCATTTGCGTCTGATTTCCACCAAACCAATCGTGATCGTGACCGTGTCTGAGAGGAGAATGCTGAAAAAGCTTCTCAGTATCATGGAAAACCCCTCTCACCCCATGCACGCCTCCATGTTGGGTCATCAGAGCACACACAGCAAAAGACTCAATGCCTGCAAATGCAGAACCGGACGCCACAGGAAATCCTTTCTACCTGTGGCAATAAGACTGTATAATTCTTCCCCTTACTGCTTTAGCCCCTTTGGCACATAAGTCGGTGACTTACTGTGCATCTCACCCACATTTATACAGGAACTCTGTATAAATATCATAGTTTTCAAAACTTTTGACCAGAAAGGCAGAAATGTGTAACAAAGATGGCTACAACATAATACAAATTCCTTTTAGATACTGATATTTTTGTATGTCCTTACATATAGGTCTATTGTAATAATGCTTATTCTGCAGGAACCCAAATGACCTCCTAAACCAGGGGTTGTGGGTTCGAGTACCATCTGAGATGTAATAGTGTTTCCTTTCATATATTCAGAGAATTCAGTAAAATTCTCGCACCACAGAACCCCTTCTTGAAGCAGAGACGCTGAACGAGATGCAACAGTTCACTGTCCCCGTATAAATTCCTCATAAACTCACAGTTAATGCTTTAGCCTTATGCAGTCTCCCGCCATCTTATTTGTGCCTTAAGAGCACAGCTCACTTGCAACAATCGTGTTTTTTCCTTTCTGCTTTCTGACGTCACTATACCAAACGCTACAGCAAAGTTACCCTGAAGACGATGCTCTTGGATTACTTGTGCTTGGTGCTTGTTTGAGATAAAGATTAGGCACGTTAATCTGTTCCAAGATCTGCTTTTCCGGATAACTTTTTCTTGGAGCTTCAAACAGCCCAATGTTCTGCAGCCAGACCATCCTCTGGCGCTTAATTCCCGTTTGGGCATGGGGATGATTGACGTTCAGATTATCCAATTGAAGTGCTCGGTTGTGCGTCTGCGGAAGTGACGCATTCAATTTCCGCCGTTTCTGTTGGCTGTTTTTTGGCGAGAAATTTAAAATCTTTTAAATGGCAACATTACAAGAAGGAGCTCGAGGTACTCAGACTTGTAAGTGCGATTCTTTATCTCGAGCTAAGCACTACAAAAATAACACTGGCTGTCTTTCAAATTTAACAGCGTTTGCAGCTCGATGACTTTTTGTTGAATTGTAAAATGATTTTTAATTTGCAATGCAGAAAATTTAGTCTCGACACTGACGTCTGTAGCAACATAGAACCGCATTGTTAATATAATATAATGTAATGTATCTAGAAAAGCATAATGTTTCATAAAAAATGCTGCGTTCGCTATACTAGTGCATGCAAATTACAGCTTGTAGATTGAGTGGGTGTTTGTGTTGATCACATGTACGATACTTTAGAATAAAATATTTGTATATGTACACCTTAGTAATCATATCCATGTACCATATAAACTTAGGGCGGTTCTCCTGTTAGCCATGGCAGACCCCCCCGCGGTATGCTTTGGCCTCTCCCTTGCAGGAGCTCGTTCCCCGGACGGATTTCCTTCCCCGGTCACCGAGCTCACACAGTGCTTCACGGGGCTCAGTGCCTTTCAAACTGGGTAAACGGCTGCTTATGTTGTATTTAATTAAATGACACAGGTGCAGTGGGGGGGGCACACGGGCTAAGGCCATAGACCGCAGGCTAAGGCCATAGACCGCAGGCTGCGGCTCTCCTGCTTCGGTACAGACTCTCTATCAGGGGTCACCAACCCTTTTGTAACCGAGAGATACTTCACTGGTACTGAGCCACACGAAGGGCTACCCGTTTGATACACTCTTCTTAAATCATGTATAATAAACATGTTTTAAATGCTTTTTTTTAGATATTGTCATTTTCAAATCTATATAAATACAAATGTGATTAAAGACGAATAGCAACAGGATAAAATTAAATTTTAGACGCCGCTCACTGGTGAGTTGTGCTATTTTTAGAACAGGTCCGCGGGCGACTCATGTGGTCCTGGGGGGCACCGTGTTGGTGACCCCTGCTCTATATGGACCAGGTTACAAAGCTAATGATAAATGGCTCAATGGGATGAAACATGAGGCCCTTCATGGCAAGATGTCCTCTTCCCATCTCCATAGAACAATGTTTCTCAAACCAGTCCTCAGGCATCCCCCGACAGTCCACGTTTTTGCTCCCTCTCAACTCTTAAGGGATTGGAAAAACGTGGACCGCCTGGGGGTCCGCAAGCGCTGGTTTGAGAAGCACTGCGCGAGATCATGAAATGCCAAACCGCACTTAAGCAATCCTGACGTAACTCATTTCCCATCTCCGCAGCTGTTTGCTGCACTCTTGTGTATTTTAAAGCTTGATCTGGTTTGAACCGGCATACTCGTGGCTCTCTTCCCACTCAGCGACACCCCGTGTCGGCGCCTGGACCTCTCCAACATCAGTAACGAGAGTGTGGATGCGGCCATGCTCTTGACGTCCCCGAAAAGCGAAGCCCGCTCAGGTTTGCACAGCGTCGCTTCGGTGACTGTCACCATTACAGACCGATCACTTGAAACATCAGGCTGAGCTTCATGGTGGGGGTGCATTTGCATCTAGGCGCAGGTCTGAAGCTAAAGACAAGCAGTCTCTGCTGATGGTCTTTGTGACACCCACCTGTGAGCCGTTATTCGTTATCACAGGAGTGGGAGCCTGTTCTAGGGGACAAGTAGCTCGTGAATTTTGCCTGGAAATGAATGCACATTCACTTTTTTTTCCCTGCGTGCCTTTTTTCCACTTATCTCCAGATCAGCCGGTGTCACTTTCTGTGCCTAAGGCAGCCAGGTACCTCCTTCTGTTTCTACCGCTACCTTAAAGTCATGTAATGTAAATTACGTTTGTAGAGTCCTGACTAACATTAATTGTACTTTTGGATTACTTTAACGTGTCTGAAGGTATAATATCTTTGTGTCTTTAGGATGAGTCGCTTGAAGCTGTTTAGGCCGTTTCTGGTAAGACTATAATTCGGCAGATGTGATCATGATGAGGGTGTGTCGG
>JAODKC010000051.1:2323304-2334536 GCA_026777985.1 Mormyrops attenuatus | reverse complement strand
AGCAGGATCACAGCAGTGACAGTTCACAGGGGGAGTGCCCAGTGGTCACAGCACCTCCGGGTCGGACTGTGTGAGAGGGGTGTGTTAGGGGAGTCGGGCTGTGTGAGAGGGGGTGTCACGGGGATTGGACAGTGTGTGGGGGGGGCATGTCTGGGGTTTGGGCTGCCTTATGGTCACATAGGGGGTGTATCACAGCAGTTAAACGTGTCATTCCCACACTGACCCCCCAGCCCCGGCTGCTGTGCAGTAGCCCAAAGCAGCAGCTTGACAGACGAGCACAACAGGAGCCCCTGAAGAGCAACAAGGAGAACGTGAGTGAGACGCAGCTCTGGGCCCTGAGGAGAATCCGGGCAGCTGCTGCAGACACAGAGTCATATAACAAAGTAACTGTGCTGGATCCGGGAGCCACCAGATGGTGATACAGACTAGGTTTTGTGTATTTAACCCTGTTAAAAAGTGCCGTGTGTGCAGGTGTGGTTATGCTGGGTGTCCGCTCTTCTCACTGCTTTTTTAGCTGCACATTTCTTTTCCATTTATAATATCCTTTTGATGACTTTAAGTTCCTGCATTGCATCCCTGGAGTTAAGCATTTATTATTTTGATTCAGTTACTGAAGAATATAATTTATATATATAAAATATACATAAATAGTTCATCCTCTTGAGAATGCGGATAATGATTTATGTTTCTTTGAAAGTATAGTCAATAACAGGGCAATCCATAAGGTAAGCCCACCCAAGAGATGCCTGGCCCACCCTAGGTGTAGTGAGGGAGTTTTTCTCCATTGGTGTGCTGGACTTCTTATAAACTTGTGTATTCAGTTTTAGTAGGGCTGTGACAAAAGCTTCCCTTTCATTACTGTACGCTGCTGTCCAAATACGGCGTTTATTCAGTTCAGAGTGGATTGCCTGGTTTCCATGGTGACCTGGATGTTCGCGTAGTGATCCTGTTTATCCGGGTGCAGGTCTCCGGCACATTGATTTGTCATATGTGGCGTGAATTTATGGGTTCTTTGAGCAAGAGGGGGTTTGTTTATGTGCGGGAAACCGATCCTCAGGTCGCCAGTTGGGGGCAGCACACCCGAGGCGACGATGCATCCCAGGCGACAGACTCACACCCGCCAGGCAGCGCCGAGCCCTTTGCCCTTGGCAGCCCCATCTCCCCGGCCCCCGCCCCCATCCTGGTGGACTTCCTGGGCGACAGAGAATCCAGCGACTTCATGGAGGCCTTTGCGGAGCAGGAGGAGGTAGCCAGGGCTGTTCTGGGGATGGGAAACGTTCTGTACCTTTCTGGGCCGCTACACCACATACTCAGAGTGGCTTTATTCGGCCGAGCCACTGTTCTGTCTGCGCTCTTTCTGTGACATCACTCAGTGGAAGTCGAGTGCCCTCCCTCTCGTCTGCCGTGCTATTTACGGGAAGCAGGTCGGCACAGACGGAGCGGCACAATCCAGTGTTCAGCGTGAGCCTATTCCTCCTCCTTATTTCCCTCCCCTCTTTTTCTTGGTACTCGTCTCGTTCCTGTTATGTGATACTCGTCTTGTTTTCCCGTTGCCTCTTTCCCGTCTGCTCACCGCTACCGTTTTTTAAATCCGCCCCCCCCCCCCCCCCCCGCCCCAGAGTTCAGTTGCGGTCGGCATGTCCTCCAGCATGGCCCAGCTGTTGTCCGACCCACTGATGAATCAGGAAGTGGATTTCTCCTCTGTGAGTGTGCCGTGTGCAGACACATGTGCTGGAACGCTCTGAATGTAAAATCTCCATATGCAAGTATAATGTCTGTCCATCCTGTTTGCATGAACTGTTCAGACACAAGGGTTGCAGTGGAACTATCCAACGAACCACAAGGCACGAGAGGAAACTCAACAGGATCCCAGTTCATCACAGGACACACACTCATGCAAACTCTATAAACCAGTGTTTCCCAAACCAGTCCTGGGGGACCCCCAGACAGTGCACATTTTTGCTCCCTCCTAGCTCCCAGCACCCAGGTATTCGCTATTCTTGATTGGCTGGGAGCTGGAAGGAAGCAAAAATGTGCATTGTCTGGGGGTCCCTGAGGACTGGGTTGGGAAACACTGCTTTAGACTATTTGGAGACGCCAATCAACATAAATCGTATACGGAGTGGACAAAGTAACAGAAACGCATAGAGATACATTTTCATTGAAGAGGGTTAGAGGCACCTTTAAGATTCACAGCCGCGTTCGTGTGTCTTGGAATTCTATCATACAAGCCCTGAACTGTGTGCATTTTTTTTATTAATTACCATCATTGGACTAGTTACGTGACAGATGAAGGAGGAGGAAATCTGCTTCTCACTCTGTATTCTAGAACTTTCCTTAAGTTTAATGATATTCAGGTCTAATCATTTGGGAGGCCATGGAAGGGATTTATTAGTCTACTCTTGAATTTATTTAGTGGTGTGTATGAGGATAATATCATGATGGAATATGAGGACAGTGTTTTAAGGGCGAGGTGCGCCTGGCCGTGTAAAATGGCCTCATATTCCTCGGCCATTGTGCAGCCATGCGCAGCACGTCACTGGACATCATGGTTCCCAGGAGATGACCGCCCCCACCGACAGAAATTGTTGGCTGGTGGCATATTTTTACTTTCTCCAAACATAAACCCATTTGGATGTAGAAAGGGAGGTAAAAGATGACTCATCAGACCTTATTACTTTTCCCATTCCTCAGGGATTCAACTTCTCTGTCCATTATACCAGGTTATGCATCTTTGGGCACTGGACTCAGATAGAACTGGGTTGTAAATGGCCGCTGTGCCGGAAATGGCAGCTTTCTGGAGCTCGGTGATGTGCTGCTTCATATCTGTACCCTTTTTTGAGGCCCCTAATTTTATGTTTAACTCTCCTGTTAAGTCTAACTGCTGTTCCTTTTTACGGATAGTTTGTCAGCATTTCACGTATGCTGTCATGATTTTTGACACCTTAAATAATCTGTTTTTTTGTGGCCACTTAGACCCTTTGGAACTCTTGCCTCATGTTGCTTTTAAAACTCGCATATCAAAGTGCTGATTATCTGACCCATTATATCTGACGTTTACTGACGGCTAGCATTCATAGCAGCTAGCATTCAGCGTGATACGGTTCAGCTTTGAGGGTGATTTAGTCGTTTCGAAGTAAAAGTCTCTTTTCATGCAATGCTTCTGTTATATTGCCCACCCTCTCTGTACCTTTGGACCATGAGAAAAAACCCACTGAGAAAACCCAAGCAGAACATGCAAACTCCATTAACACAAGGCTGGTGTCAGAGCCAGACCCACCAGAGAATTATCCTGGCATTAGCTGCTGTGTTGAAACTGTACCATGGTTCTGACTTTGAACATACCTCCCGTAACCTCCTGTTCCCGTGGGATACCTCTGCTTACGATGGGCTTCTTTGAGGTCCGAATGTGAGAGCAGTCCCACTGACTCCTATTTTTGCAAACAGGTTTCAATATGTCGCCAAGGAGGCCGACATCTCATGCGCTCCCCTTCCATGCCCCTGCCACTCAACCGGGCAGTTCTGAAACGTCCCCCTGAGTCTCCTGCCTCCAACATACCTCTAAAGCGCCACCGGACACTGCCCGGTTTCACCGAAGATGAAAAGGATGCCCAGGGACGTGACCAGGCGTCGGCAGACAACAAGAGTCGGAGGGTGAGTGGGTGGGGTCCTATTAGGTCAACTCGCAGAGGTAGAGGTGTAGCTTTAGTGTTATGAGGCCTGAACAAGCAATGGTGTAAATCTCGTCCTCCCCAGTGTATCCTGAAGAAGACTCTGTCACTCTGTGAGGTGGCTCATCATTTAGGAGGAGACAGCGTCAATGCAGAACTCATCGGGGACTTCAGCAAGGTCCGACAGGCCGCGAATTTGAACCAAAGAACAGTTTACATATATCACTCTGTGAAGTATTTGAGGTGGGCATGCAGCACTTGGGGAAGACCAAAAGTATATCTTCTGTGCCTTTTCTAGGTGTTTGCACTGCCTACAGTTACTGGAAGACACCAGGATTTGAAGTACATCACTGTTGAGACAGTAAGCATTATGCTCAGTTCTCATTCTCAAGCCTTTTCTTTGAAATGCAAAATGTCTAGATGTAATTAACCGGTTTCCGTAGAAGTTCTCTGCTTCCTGTCTCCAGATCAGAGTTTCAGTGCCCCGGTGATGTTTTCTCTCTGTCAGTAGTGCCTCGTGGTGACAGGCACCTTGGGAGACGTTCAGATAGCTGGCGACTGTGGTATTATGGCCGTGATTAATGCTGCAGATTGACTGATTCATCATGCGTTCCAAGCACCTGTGACTCATTTCATGTCTATTCCGTTATAATTGGTAAAGTCTGAGGTCTATCAAGAGGTTTACCAGGTGCCCTCAAGGCGAAGAACTGTTAAGTACCCAAGATTGATTGTTGCTGAGTAAATGTCCAATGGGGGGGGGCAGGGGAATGCAGTAGTTAGCACTATTGCCTCACACCTCTGGGCCCTGGATTCAAGTCTCTGTCATGGTTCCATGCGTGTGGAGTTTGCATGTTCTCCCCGTGTCGTTGTGGGGTTTCGTCTGGATACTCTGGTTTCCCCCCCCCACAGTCCAAAAACATGCTGACACCGACTGGAGTTACCAAATTGCCCGTAGGTGTGCGTATGTGAGTGACTGGTGTGTGAGTGTGCCCTGTAATGGGTTGGTGCCCCATCCTGGGTTATTCCCTGCCTTGCACACGTAGCCTCCGGGAATTATTCCGGACCCCCTGTGACCTTGAAAAGGACAAGCAATTTCAGAAGTTGGATGGATGGGCATCAACAATTTGTTTGAGGAATCCGGAATCCATAGATATATTTTGAATAATCTGAATTTTGATTCATTGTCAAGGGGCACTGATTAATGTGTCCGATGGTGGGGGATAGGGTTTTTTTGTGAATTTCATGGGTAATTTACTGAATAAATGAGTGTTGTGCATCACTCATGTTATGTACCAGAGCGTGCTCTTGCCGCGCAGCATTTGGAAAAGAATTCCGACTGGTATTAGCTTGAGTTTTTGTGTAGGAGCTGGCTGGAATTATGTGAGATTATTGCCCAGTGAGTGTGTTGCCAAACTGTGGATCTGCGGGACTTAGGTACAATCTGTTTGTACTTTGACCTTTTGCAGTTTAGTCCAAAGACTGAAATTACTTCTCAACCGGAGTTCTTCTTGTCCCCCCCAATGTAGATGTGTGCACTCTTAAATGGCGAGTTCAGCAGTCTGGTGGAGTCGTTCATTGTGGTGGATTGTCGTTACCCCTACGAGTACCAAGGCGGCCATATTAAGGTGAGTCTCTTGCGGAAGCCTGAAGTGCCGCGGCGTTTTTGCATGTTGTCCTTTTCTTTCTTTTTTTTGCTATAGCTGCACATCTGCATCCTCAGGGAGCCCTGAACTTGCCTAATAGCGATGAAGCCGTAGAGTATCTCCTACGGCAGCGAATGCGCCCCCGCTGCCCCGACAAACGGCTGGTGTTGGTGTTCCACTGCGAGTTCTCCTCCGAGAGGGCGCCCAGAACGTGAGGAGGCAGCCGGCGTCCCAAAGCTTGTCCCGTTTTCTCACACTTAGCCTCCTAGCCGCCCTCACTTGCGCATGCTCTGCCTTGCAGGTGTCGACTACTGCGCAGGGATGACCGCGGCATGAACCAGTACCCAGCCCTCTACTACCCTGAACTCTACATCCTCAAAGGTGGCTACAGGGATTTCTTCCACGCCTCCAAGGTGGGCGACAAAGGACGCCAGTGCTGTAAAGTCTGTGCCAGTGACAAAATGCGTAGCCAACCTGAGACGCTCGTGGCCGGATCCTGGGGTTCGAGGAGCCACGTCTCCTGCACTTGTGCTTTTGCTATAAACGTGATTTTACTAAATAAACAACTTGGTGAACATAGCCAATTGATACTGGTGCTTGCTAAGGTGACGGATACAGACATCCGCTAAGTAAAATTAATTGATGGCCACCAACATCCACTAATTGGTCGTAACCGACAGATACCGGTGTTCGCTAAGTGGTTGCGGCCAATAGACTCCAAGGTCCATTTAGTGGATGTTGCAGATGGATACCAGTGTCCACTAAGTGATAAAAGCCGACAGGACCCGACATCTGCTAATTGAAATTAGCCTGTGGACACCAAATGTCCACTCATTGGTCATAGCCGACAGATGCCAGCATCCATTAAAAGTCATAGCCAAGTGGTCATAGCAGAGACACACTGGTGTCTGCTAGGTGTTTGCAGACGGATACCGATGTCCGTTAAGTAATCATGGCCAACGGATACCGGTCGTGAACGTAGCTAATGCAAAACAGCATCGGCTAAATTAAAGAGGCCAACAGGCAGCGACGTCTGCTAAGTGAACGAGGATCAACAGAAAGAGCTTGTTTACTTTTTTTCTCTCCCGTCCGCGCAGGAGCACTGTGAACCCCAGGCGTACTGCCCCATGCACCATGAGGATCACCGAGACGAGCTGCTGCAGTTCCGCTCCCACAGCCGGGCGTCCGCCGAAGAGCGCCGCCGCCGACAGCACGCTACGCGCCTCATCAAGCTCTGAGCGGCTTGCCGAGGCGAGGCACGGTATCTAGAGCCTCCTTCACCAGCCAGTCAAGACACTGGCTGGTGATGCAGCCCATCCATCCATGAGATGGTAGCCTGAGTGATCAGTGATCTTTGATCCTAAAAATATGTCGTAACGTGACTCAGCTGAGAGGATGAATGAAGAGCCCAAGGACCCAACTCTGCTACATCAAAAGCTTGCAAGATTATCTGCAGCTTGAGTCAACTATGAAACTGCCTGCTTTATTAATATGAAATGCATTTCGCTTTTTTTTTTTGTGGTTCTGCACATAAAGCCGTGATTCTAATTGGGGCTAAGGGGTTGGGGCGCCCGCGCCTCACTGCCAACCACGCTCACGACGCCTTCTGACAGCACTGCCCGCAGTTCATTGTACGCCGTGACAGTCCCAATCCTGGTCCTTTTTGACTCGTGTAAAGTCCTCTTCGTTATAACCACATGTCTCGGATGATCATAAAGCCCCACCAATCATCAGCCCCCGATGTCCGCTCTGCTCACCGTGTCCCGGGCACCACACAGGCCGTTCTTCACTGTCACATGGCCTCAGACACAACAATGGCATCTTCCTTCCCTTTTAATGCCTATACGCGTAGGTAATTACAGAGACGCATCCCAGTCTGTCAGTCTCCATCATGGTATCCCTCAGAATTTCCATTGTGGTGATTTATCACTGTTTCACTACTGCTTGTCGGCTTTTAGGATTGTGCGTTTTGTTTTTTTTTTGTTTTTTTTCTTTCGCTATTTTAACAAGTAAGCGAGCCGCGGAATCTCAGGTGTGTGAGAGTCACGGTTTTTTTTTTAATGTACAGCCCCGTGATGTATTGTGGGGTCTCTAGCGTTCGAAGGCAGTGTCATCGTTTACAATGAAAACAAAAGGAATTTTGCTTGAAAAGGTGTATTTCATGTGGTGCATTATGCATAAGCTTTTAAAAATAAAGTAAATTGTAATGCTGAGTTGTATGCATGCATTACTGGAAATATGAATATGCAGATTTGGGGAATTACTTGGTAGCTGAGAAATACAACAAATTCCGATTTGCATAGTTTTAAAAAAATATTTTCAATTATTTTTCTGAATTTGTTTTTGTCCTGGCTAAATTAAAAATAAAACGATGTAAAACAATGCATGTTTTAAATATCCCAAGGTCTACAAAAACTGGATTGTAGAGGTTAGTAGCAGGTATGTAGACCTTTTTGCATCTTTGCCTGCTCACACAGAAGGATTAACTTAAGCAGCGTGATGGACGCAATGGTGCATCTGAGCCTGCAGAGCACGAGGGAGCCGTCGATTAGGGACAGCAGGGCTGGGTGGCCCCCTGTGGAGGAGGAGCGGCCCAGCAGCACCACTGCATCACCACCAGCTTCCATGCTTCAGGAAATGGAAGCATCCAGAATTTCACAGTAAGAGACCATTAAGAGCTTAGCTGACTAACTGACTGACTGACTTAACACTTTTGATGCGATGACATCGCCATCCCCCTCAGTATGTTCCTATGGCAACATAATGTGCTCAGTCCTTCCAGTACCCAATTCCCATTCTGGCCAGACCCTTCCCACCACTCACCTACCCTCTCAGTGAAAATCCAGTCATCTTTTTTTATTGTTTTTTTGGATTTTTGATAAATCTGGCCAGCTTAGTCATATCCTGGTCAGATCTAGTTCCTCTTGGCTTTTATTGTAAGGTCTATTGTGTTATGCCGGAAGCCCCCATTTTCGCTTCATTTGCCCATGCCTAATTCATAAAACAATATCTAAAGGTTTTCCGGTATGTTCTCTGCTTAAGATGTCCTTGAAGTGCCTTTCTCTGGTTCTTTGTCTTTTATGTTTCCCTATGTGTGTGTGTGTGTGTGTGTGGGCTTCCTGCTGCAGATGTGAGCGTTTGCAGCTGTACTGTAAGCCGCCCCTCATGCACTGGGCCAGTTACATTTGGGGTCGCCCTGAGTAGCTGTACTGTAAGCCGCCCCTCATGCACTGGGCCAGTTACATTTGGGGTCGTCCTGAGTAGCTGTACTGTAAGCCGCCCCTCATGCACTGGGCCAGTTACATTTGGGGTCGTCCTGAGCAGCTGGATTCTCAGCACCCTTGTTTCTCGCCACAAGAGCCGCCGGTCCGTTGCTGAGCAAAAGCGGGATTTCACAGAGCTATCATGCAATTCCAGCTGTGGTGAAAAGTGATAGGGTGGGAATTTCAGCGTCTAGGTCCCTGGAGGGAGGGGTGCCCACCTCCCTGAAAGACCCGAGTTTTTTCCTTATACGGCCCCAAGGAGCTGCATTTGTTCCAGTCCTGTAACTCCTGTTAACACTTAACTCAGACAGACTGTCTGGGAGGTCATGGTGCAGAGTGACGGCTGGGAGGGAGGCGCGAACAAGGGGCCAGAAAAGAGGATGGAGTTGTAGAAGCCAACTGGTTATTTGTGTTGAGGGCACCAGATTGAGGATTTAAAGCGTAAGTTTATAATGCTTTAGGCGTGACTTTAAGGTCTTCTGCACGGATATGAGGTTCCAGTGAACATATAAATACTGCAGATCTATTTCAATCCTGCCGTTTTCATAAACCTATAAAAAAGGTTCCATTCCTTTTACTTGTGCACATGTAAAGGAGAAAAATTACAAAAAAAAATGGCGAGAGCTGTGAGAAACAGCGCATCGCTTTCACAAGATGTTTTTCACAGAGTGATGATGAGTCAGACTTTGTTCATAAGTGGCTGCTGAATACAGCTGATGTCTCCCCCTCTTGGGATACTGGGTTCCAGGGAGTAACATATAATGATAAGGGGGAAGTTTTCCCATCCTTTTTCTGGCCGTCTGTTGCATTTTTTTTTTGAGGAGAGAGTCAAAATCATCAAGTAAATCCATGATCGGTCGATCAACAAATCCCCAAAGCAAACAGGAAGTTAGCTGCCAAAGTGCCAGGCTCTCAAGGAAAGTGGCCATATTTGTTTACACTTTGTCGGCCAATAAGTACAGAGACATGAAAGTGTTTGCTCAGAAGCCAACGCTAAGCTACGCACGGAAAGAGTGTTTTCTTATTTCCGAACCTGATGTGTGAGACACTAGTAGTGTAATGAAACTGTGCAATATAGTGTTTTCATGCCTCCAGATCAGTCTGTGTTTCTGTGTACACTTTTCCTAGGTTTCCTCACACGGTACAAAAAATGCACTCAGTCAAACTGCTGCCTCTATCATGTTGTCATGTGTGGATTGTCCCTTTCAGTATGTCCTCAGTTTCCGGGGTAAGCAGCTATGGATCCATATGTGGATGCATAGATAGTAATAATTGCATTAATAATGTGTCTTTCTTTTACGTGAGGCATCTTGTCTCCGAGCAACAGCACAGCTGGAAAGCGGCCGCCGTGACCTGCCTGGAGATGCGGAGGGCACCGCCGCAGGTAGCAGACTGCGCCTGGAAACCCATGCTGGCGAATGGACCTCAAATGTCACATGACCTGTGTAAATCTGTTTTAATTTCATTTTGACATATGGATTTAATTTCAAACCATATAATATTCACTCCTAGAAAGAAACATGGATTTATTTGATGATTTAGTCCAAGTAATAAATATAATAGTATTATATTACTAACCCCATAAGCAAAAGGGTAGACAGGACATTAAGGATGACAAATTATACATAAACACACACATGTATGTGTGTGTGTGTGTGTGTTTTCTTTTTGCTCTCTGCATCTGCTTGCTGATTCTGTCTCCCAGTCAGTTTAGTCATTTAAACATGCAAAGAAAATTGACATATAATTTTGCATAGGGACAGATAGCTTAATCACAGACAATAAATGTTGCTAACAAGATTTTCTGGGTAAACTCTGTCCGTGGTGAAAATATCCCAGCAGCCGCGATGTTCGCCGGTTCTTTCACAAGGCTTGTTGGCCGAGGATTATTGGCATGGACCTTGGACAGCAGCTGCATGAAAATCTTTTAAGCTCCTCTGTCAGTAAACTGAGTTGCAATTGAAATGCCGTTCTTTTTTTATTATTTTGCGGTTTTATTGCCACTTGTCTTCGTGCTGTGAACAAACTGTCTTCATCAGCTGTTTTTTGGAACAATTCAAGGATTTACTTCTTTCGGCTTGTTTTCTTTGGTAAGGTAAATGACGTGGGCCTGTGTTCGTGTGTGACCCGCTGTTTAAAGCCACACCTAATAGCCTAAAAATCCCATCAGACTTTCTCAAATGCCATTCATCATTTTGCGGAAAATGCGAATAAGAAAAATGCCAGTGAGGTGCGAAAGAGCAGGGCTGACCATGCCAGCAAAAGCCTTATTGTGCTGTGGATAAATGAGATATGTTCATTAATCATGATGTAACTCGCTCAGGCAGAGATACAGTGAGGGTAAGCTCTGAATTACCATTGTGCCAGAGATCTCCACTGATTAGATTACTTGCCATTGTTAATAGAATCTATATTTGTTGTTTACTGTGGTTTAGTAAGTATTCCTTGTGATCCTGACCAGGATAAAGGATTAGAAGATGGATGGATGAGGTACATATTGATGATTGACAATGTTCATAAACATTTATCCAATAAATGACCCATCCATCTTCTGCACAGCTTATCCAGAACAGAACTATGTGGAGATACTTAAATGTGCAATACTATAAATATAGTACTATATACTACTATATGTACTATATATATATGTACTAT
>JAODKC010000051.1:2303780-2323204 GCA_026777985.1 Mormyrops attenuatus | reverse complement strand
TATAAATAGTATAATACTATAAAGCCATATCTACTATACTATAATACTATAAGTCTATACAATACATACTACTATATCTACTAAACTATGTATATAATAGTATAATACTATAAATCTATATCTACTATACTATAATACCATATACTACTATAATATAATACTGTATCTGTAGATTATATGCTACTATATCTACTATGCTATAATACTATCAATCTATATCTACTATATTTACTATAATAATACTATAATTACACATTATAGTATTTTCTACAGCCAGCCACCATATACCATAAAAGAGAGGACATTTTGCAGGAGGCCTTCTGGATGGGATGCCAGTCCATCACACTAAATATATATGAATAGTTTATGTATACGTGAAATATGAGTATAAATGATGAAACATTTCGGCATGGACACAATGAGCAACGAGCACTTTCCAATCTATAAACAAAGAAAACATCCACAATGTGTAAAAAGTTATGTGCTTAAAAAAAAAACTATTCTATTGCTTTTCTAATGGACCCTCACTGACCGTATTCATCATGTTATAGCTGGGGGGCGATGCAGCCGTGCTGAACTTACTGCTCAACACGATGGAGGAAAAAGGCAGTTTCATCTCTCTGGCCTGCAGCCAGACCAATCCGCAGTCCGCAGGCACACCGTTACGTGGACCCGAAATCGCCCATAACGTGCACCTGCTGTGTACCTGCTAATGGCCGGGGTCTCCCCCACTACATGTCCTACACTCTGGGTTCACCGTGACTCTGCACTCCATAACTGGTTATGGGGGCGTACAACGATAACGGTGAAGTGCATTATTGCAGGTGGTGGTTTGTAAGGCTGAAAGGTTCGGTCTCTGCATGTCCTTTCCCATGCTTCCCTCTGCATAATGAAGTCTTCCTCCCAGAATCCAGTGCCGCACTGTTACAGTGAAGTTGAGGGACGTGACCGTACATTATCTGCATACCGGAACAGACTCCTGACTGGATAAATGATCACTCATACAAAGAAAGGGATGGATTCGTAGAAAAACCATATGGTCTCATCATTTACTAATAACTCTTTTCCACGAATGCCGTGCCGGTGCTCGCCGGAGCGGCTGACTGAAATAGTACGTGCTCTGCGGGGGGGGGCATGGATACCCTGGCAGATGCAGGGCGTCCAGCATTTTATAGGGGACCTTGGTTATGAAAAAAAATATCATTTGTATGCTCTGTACACATCATACCTCCCCCTCTGCAAATTCTGCTGGGGCGGGGGGCACATTTCTGTAGATTTTGACAGGGGTCAGAGAAGGCGTAGCTACTCTCCTCATTGTGTCACTATAAATGCAATCAGACGCACCGCGGAGCGGGACAACGTTATGACGATCCCAAGAGCCCCACCGTGACAGGAGCCCTAAAAAATTTGGAACATCATCCAATTAATCTGGGTTGGGGGGCCAATATGCTTTCATGGGGCCCAGAACCTTCAGCAGCACCCTTGCACATAATGATATTATCATTATCTAAAATGTACCCCTCATCTTTCTGAAAAAATATTGAATTAACATTCTTTAAATGATTTACCTGCTTTTCTCCACACATAAGATTATATCACACTTCTGCAAAGCAACACAAAGGAGTGAAACTCTATAGCAGGGGTAGGGGGCAATCTTATCCACAGAGGGTCAGTGCAGGTTTTGGGGGTAACCTTTAGGTCAGCTGTTCAAACCCAGGTGTGAGGACTCTTCAGCCAATCAGTCCTCTAATCAGTAATCTAATTAGGGAGTTGCAGCGAAAACCCGCCTCACACTGCGGCCCTTTCTGGATGAGACTGGCCACCCCTGCTCTATAGCATGGCTTGTTCTATACTCAGGTAGCCGCAATTCACTGTTTATGCTAGGCTTTGTGCCATTTGGGCCCTTAATTAATTACCCTTGATTGAACCGTTGATTGAATGAACAGACGATTCAAATCACCAGACTCTGAATGTGGAACTGAGTACTTGGTATGATTTCTCAATAGGTCTTAGCTCTTGAATAATCAAGTAAGGGCTTGAGTAATTTAAATACTAAATTGGCACTTTTTCGTAAATAATCAGAGGAACTTATTTAAGAGTTTACTTAATGCCATTATTACATTTATTTTTATTAATAATGAATATAACTAATGTAAATGAGATGTTTAGATATTTGCTCTCTTTACGTGCTTTAACTTTAGTGGAAAGTTGGAAAGTTACACAAAGTCTTCGAGCAGGCGCAAGGGTCGTCTCACCGCTCATTTAAACAAATCACTCAATCAAGGACAATTAATTAAGAAGGCAGCCGGAAATAAAACAGGAATATGCAACGGGCTACCCGGAGCAGGGTGCGAAAAAGGTGCTTTTGGCTGGATCTCAGTGAATGGGTCCGCGACAGCCGACAGCTGCCTAGCGTGCTTGCATTTGTGCTACGGTCTGTCTTGCTCGGTTACTTGAAATCACCATTAGGACAGGAACTGTGCGCGAGTCGTTTGCCAGCTATGTGGTAATTTGAAAACCGTGTGACAGTGCGAGTGTTAAAGAATGTCGTTTGCCATCTTTGCACAAGTAACTTGTAAAAGTCACTCATGTTACTCAGATATTTTGTGGTGCCACACATTCAATTTTCTTTGAATTATCCCAGAATTAGTAGAAAATGCAGCCGTGTTTAATGGCGATGACCGTACCGCGGGAAAGAGAATGGCGATGACCGTACCGCGGGAAAGAGAATGGCGATGACCGTACCGCGGGAAAGACAATGGCGATGACCGTACCGCGGGAAAGACAATGGTTTAATATGATGTTAATATTAATTTAATTATGCAATAACTGCACATTAGTATTTTATGATAATGTGCCCTATAATGGAGGGACATATTGTCACAGTGTATGTATGTAATTGACATTTTAAAGAACAAATTTAATATCCAACGTAATGACTAAACACTTTCAGATTAGAAAGGGTAGGTGTGTTTAAGCTTGCTATCAAAGTATCCTTGAAGACTCAGAAGGTTGCTGGTTCGAATCCTCTGTTCAGCAGAGTGATCCCACCATTGAGCCGTTGACCAAGGCTCTTAACCCCAACTGCCCCAGGGACTGACTGACCCTGCTGTCTCCTCTACACCAGTTCCATGAGGTGGCCTCCCGGGATGCTTTCCCAGCTGTCCTGAAGGAGGTCCCACATATATGCTGAGCGATGATTCCAAGGCCCCTGAGTGACAGGGGCCCTAAAAAATTTGGAACAATTTTTGAATATGTCAGAAACAGTGGATGTTATTTATTGTAACAGCATTTCTTACCAGTAACCTCTTGCTGTGGGACACCTTGCCCCTGTGATTTTTGGCCCCGTTCTCCCTTACGTAAGTACTTATCCCTCTACCGCGAACACACCTCACTAACCTCATCCTGCCACCACGCCTCGGCGACGCTGCTCTGCTCTGCCGTGAAGCTCTGTTCGTGTTTTTTGCATTAGCGCTCTGCGGAGAAAGTTGGGACCACGAGAATGCGGCTTTTTATTAAATTAGCAGACTGTTCTTATGTCTCTACACTGCAGCGTTTAGTAGCTTTATCTTGTCTCTCCATCAAAGCCCAGGATCTCGTTGCTTAATGGTGCTTTCAGGCCAGGCTGAGAGAGCTTTGGCGTAAGTTACTGGGGCATCACGGTGCTGAATGCAGAGCTGCAATACGCCACCATTCAAAAGTTTTTGCACACACTGAGATTTTCTACAGTTGCATGTTACTCACTTAACACTCACTTCTCGATGTTATGTTTTAGGCATACTCTCTTTCCACAGCCGTCTTGCACTGTAACTGTTCATTCACTGGATGCTCAGCCTAGGTGCAGTTGTGCATAGTGTCTTCCTTGATGCCTCACTGTATCGATCCCCATGGGTAAATTCTCTTCTCGCCTACCTCAATCTGGCTCCCCACAGTAGGCTAACATTGCTTTGGACAAAAGTGTGCAACATAAATAAAGGCAAATACGTAATGACCAGTACGCTGTATAGACAGTCAAACACTGTCTTTAATCACACATATTTTTAAACAAAATATCGGAAATACTAGAAGGAAGATGACCCTTATCAGAAGTGTCATGGGGGGCTTTAGAGTTAAATTTTGGGGGGTTTTTTTCAGTTTAATTTCAGAAATAATTCTGAGGCAGTTAACCAGAAATGGGTTTATTTCATATATCAGTTACAAGTCGTTTATTTATATTTTTATCAGTCATTACAATGCCCATTATCTATAAATGCCTAATCAGTATGTTAGCTTAGTTTCATATGTATTAATATGGATAGGGTATTCAACATGGCGTCTGCAGAGCAGTTGAAAAATATTGAAGGGGAACCCCCTTGTTTACTTGCGTGGTCACGTATTAGTGGTAGGGAGTCCCAGGCTCTGGTTTATTTACATTTGGGAGTCTCTAGATTAAGGGAACCTCTGTGGTAGGGAGTCACCGCAGCTTAAGTCATGTATAAGATATTAATTACCGCTATGATTATTTCCGGTCGCTAGGGGGCTGTTGTTTTTATTCTCGTGTTTTATTCTACGTTTTTTTTATTATTATTTTAGTTGCTTATTATGTTGTTAATTTAGATGCTTCCGTTATTTTTACACGGTGCTCATTTATTTTTAAGTCTTCTGACGATGAGCACGAGGTAAGAAAATGACCTGCAGTTGTCAGTATATAGACTGCGGTGTGCCATACATACCGCCTCCGGAGCCAGGTACGCTAAATGATTTCTCACGGATAGAAAAATGTCTGTATATTGCATTACTTAGTTTGGTAACCCCTGCAGGAATATAGCACAGAAATCCAGCCGTGGCTGAAAATTTCAGTTATATGCATGGGCGTCGTTAGGTCCGATCACGGGGGGGCTATAACCTTGAGTATTTTAAACCTAGCCCCTGGTATTATACCCCCGATGCCAGTCTTCCTTTAAAAAAAAAAAAACAGGTCAAGCCCCCGATACACTTGACTTAGCCCAATTTTTTTAAACGACCCCGGTTATGTGTATCTCCATAATCGTGCCTCTCTTTCTAAGGGTGCTGGAAGTCGCACTCAAGACGCCGATAAAACTGTTCCGTGCGCATGCGCGCCGGCGTCCTCGTTTATTGAAGCGGGGCCAGAGGAGCGTTCAGGCGCGCGCTATCGTGCCCATCAGTAATTGCTTTTCTCTCGCGCGCGTCTCCCGCGGGCCTTAAGTGATGCGAAGTGGCTGCGCGAGACCTCCCACGTCAGGACCTTTGAAGTGATGCTCAGGGTCGCAGGCGGCTTCGAGATGAACGGGGGGAGCAATTATTAGGATGAAATCTTGTTGATATACTACAAGGGTGATGGGAAGAGGGGAGAAGTGCCCCTTTCCAGAGATGAAGTTGGCGCAGGGGCAGATGGCGCAACGCCGTGGTTCCCGACCTATTCTTCGGAGCCTGATGGAGTCGCATGTGAAAACACGCACAAAGAAATGCGGCCCGGGGTTGGGGTCAGTCGGTCAGTTAATGGCAGCAAACAACGGCACTCCTTCTGATGAGATTTCACTGCTTTTAATGACGACTGTCACGTCGTGCGTAAATGTTAAGCGGTCCCCAGAGTTTGATTAGATAAGGCTTGGCGCTAGGTAGGTTAATGATTGAATAATATGGATCTGGTTAAGGCAACCAGGTCAAAGATTGAGATGAGGGCGCCTGCATGATTTTGATTGATTCCTGTGTTGTCGTGCTTTACTTTCACCTCATCTGTTTGTCAACAAACAGATGGAACAAATTCCTTTCGACGACCTGAAATTACCCTCCCCAAGAGGTTCCTGTCACTTGGGGATGTATCTCTACCACATATCTCGCTGGCTTTGTGCGCTGTTCACCGAGATTAATGGCACATCCATGAAGATCAAGTGGAGCGTTGATTTATGAAGCCGCAGGCAGCGCACGGGAGGCGAGGTGCGTGACTTAATAAAGTCAGTCTTCTCAGACAAGTAAAGTGTGACAGTCGTAAATTTGACCGTTCTTCACTAAGATCTTCGGGAGCTGTCATGAGCGACCATTTAACAACCACAACTCTTCAAAGAAATGGCAACAGTGTTGAAAGACACTGCAATATGTCATTCTACACGCGCCAAAAGTGAAATCTCTTTGTAGATTGTTCTGTTTTGGAACAAGTTATGAATTATAAAGATACACCAAAATAATATTTATAACTTTTTTCCTTCTGAAGGAAAAATCGGGTTTCAATACAGCCACACTCCACGGCAATCCTGGGATACAGGGGAGTCTCGAGCTACTCAAAAGATCAGCAGCTAAGTCAGGTTTACCTGGGGCTTGACTTTTTGCCAAGGAAGATTGGCATCGGGGCTAAAATACTCGGGGCTCGGCTTAAAATACTCGGGGCTATCGCAATAAAATGCTGAATGCTGGATTTTTGTAACATTATACTGCAAGTACACATGTGCACAAGATGCTAACAGACTTTTATCTATTGCCCTTCGATATTTACATTTTCACCTTTTTAGCAGAAGGTGAAGTTTCTATCTGACTGCTCTTCGGGCGGGTGACATTAATATCACTGCTACATTCTAGCGCAGGTCAAAGTCAGCTATATTAAAGACATACGATGCTTGTTTTTTTTCTGATAATTTTATGCTACCTGTCGAAACGCAAAAGGAACGAGGGCTAAACAGTGATGAGGAAGCAATCCCGCTGGATTTCGGCAACAAGAATCAGCGGTAGTGGAGCCTGTCGTTCCCAGCAGCTGCGTGGGGGCTCACAGTGTGCGCTAATTGTAAACCTCTGCTCTCTAATTTCCCATTCTGGCGCAAATGAATAGGGTAATCCCCCAACCCATAGTTCGTTTCTCTCTTTTAAATTATTTTATATTGAGTCCCAATTTACTCAAGTTTGTGCAAGCCCACGCCTCCCAATTTAAACAGCTTTATTTATTTTTTTACTAGAATTTACTTGTGAAGATGCCCTGCTTATCTTACCTCCATCTCTAATGAAGTTCATGTTTTGATCGCCGTAACTTTGGCATTGACGACAGTCTCATTCAACTCCCCACCCCCCAATGAAGTTGGAACGGGCGGGAACGAGAGGGCGAAACGTAATTAAGAACTCATTTTTTACAGTGAGCTTCCTAGAGGTCCATTACCCTACAGGGTGGCTGATTTGTTCTCATCATCGATCTCACCTGACATCTGGATCCCCGCATCGCGTCGCCTTTCCGCTGCGGCCGTGCGCTCCGGAGCCAATCGCGGCGCCGCCGATGCGGAGCGCATTAGCGGGCCAGACCCCCACCGCCTCGCAGCTCCGCCGAGAGACGCCGGCCAGAAGGCTCTGTGATGCCAGAGCATCCTCTCGGGGAGAATAAAAGTTTTGTAGGGTAATTCCGGTTTATCTCCTTCTGTATTTCCCACTGGTAGAAATGTGATGCATTAAATGTCTGCAGCGCTCTGGGGCCGGTCGTCGTTATTTTTCATTTTTATAACTATTTTCAGTTTTATACTAAACGCACGCAAGAGCGGACGAGATAATGAAAATGTTTAGGCACACGTGTTAACATTGTGCGATGGTTTTGAAATAGATTCGCAGCTGGAAATACCCCGAACTGGCTCCAGGTGGAACAGAAAGAAAGTAGCGAGAGACTGAGCGGGGACCGAGCATGATCTTCCTCGGAGTACTTCTGAACGTCTTCATCACAGGTGAGCAGGCTATCGCTTGCTATTTCAGTTATTTGCCCTTGTGGTTTATTTTCAGTAATTTTAGTACTAAATTTATTCTTGCCCTCTCTTGGTCTGTTTCTATCAGACACGATCATTATATATGTACAGCATTAGACTTCATTTAGCGTTCATTGGTTTTATATGATCAGCAAAATCGCCGCTATATTGAATTCCACTCATCATACCCTCTATTCGGTCATTTCTCGCATTCCTGATTGTACATTAAACAGTTTAACAGTTAAACAGTTTATCGGTTTATGCGAACCTTCAGTAATATGCGAACGATTGTTCACATGCAATAAGCTCCATTGATTATTAATTGTGATTAAACTTAATAACGATTACTAATATCGATAAAAATGTGATTTAAAGTGAAAAACGGTATGATGCATCTGTATTTAAGGGCGAGTATATAAGTGCTATAATTCTGTACAAAAGCATTGCTCGAATGCGGTGTCAATACATTCTCCTGAATGCAAGTATTAGAAATGTAAATTATAAAATGTCTCTAATACGTCGCTTTTCTGGCAGTCAGCATGCCAAAATCAGTTTGATCTGCAAGCAAAACTTTTACATTTAAGTCAACATCCGAAAGTTTTCATCGTGGCATAAAATTTCACAGCCTTTTAATTGATGTATTGAAATCTATGCATTGTGCCATCGTGGGTACAACATAAATGACGCGTGCATTACAAAACATGCCTGAAAAGGTGTTATGAAGGACGCTTTATTTAGACTGTTGCCAGGTGATATAGCGATACATTAAGTCTGCCCACAAGATGATTAATAACTATTCAGAACCATAATGTTATGCATTACTGATTTACATGTACATGCACGTGCCCTGTGCATTTGAGTAGCGCTGGATAAAAGCCGGGGGCTTTACAGACAAGCTTTGCTTCTGTGATTAATAGTTATGGTTGCCATACACAAATCGCCGTGACTTCTTGGCTGCTGTAAACTGCATATATATTTCAAAAAGTGCCGAAATTAGGACCAGTAGCACGATAAATCTGTAAAGAGAAATAATATATCGGCGATATATTGACAATAGTGTTACTTAGCTTGCATGTAGCCTAAAGACTAAAATAATACGGGAATTCCGAAGGGGCTGGGAGTAATTAACCCTGCATGTGCTTGTTGTGGTCAGCTACTGCCTGGTTTACGGCAATGGGAACCACAGAGAATTGGGTTAAACCAGTCAGTGAACGAACGTTTATGGTAAGGTTGTGTGTGTGGGTAATTAGCATGTGCTGCCTGAGCTCACGTGGGATGGTCTGGTGTCCTCCTACGATCCGGAGACACATTGGAAGTGGAGGCTCCGATGTGACCGTGTGACAGCAGGAGTGAGGACTCCGTAAGGGACTCGCCTCATCCCCTGGATGTACCCTACTTTACGTCTTGTTCTTCCTGATAGCTGCTGAAGATCAGCCCTACCTGGGCAAGGCTGCTGAAAATAGTGGTGCTTCTTAAAAGTACCAATCGTTGGATATGCTGCAATTTGATATCGCATATCCAGTATTTGATTTGTTACTTATAACCCGCATATGCAAAACGGCGCGTGAAACTTTTTGTCACATTTTTCTTGATTTGAACCGTCCGGATCGCCCGACTACTGGTGTGGCTTTGAGAAGATACGATGTTGGCGTGAATTAAACGTCCACCACTGGCTTTTTCTGTTTCTCAATTAGGACACGCTGCAGATGATCGTTATTCCAGAACCGTGATAGATAATAAACAGCCCTTTCCAGGTCCAGCTTATATATTCAATCATTAATTCTTTCTTTTTAAATAATGGCAGAATGTGCCCAGCAGTCACTGTACTCATTTTTTCTGCATGAAACAAATCCTACAGTATGTGTGAAAATAAGCATAGGTGAGATGGGTAATATTCCAGCATTAATCAGTGCTTGATTTTTAATAAGATAGCTGAACTCCATTTTTTCCTGTGAAAGACCACTAGCGCTATCTAACCATGCCAGTAACTTGAACAGGCAATCATATGTTAGTACAGAAAATATGCACAGTAGTTTTTGCAGTAATTTATAAGAAAAACTTTTACAGTGTACATCAGACGCCGTGATTTAACCAGCAGGTTTCCTCATAGGTTTTTCCACTTACATTTTTTAAAGCTCAGCTACGCTTTTTTTTAGGAGCCAGATCTGTAAACGGATGAGACAGATGTGGAGGCTTTAGGGCTGCGGGGACCGAGCGAGCGTGGTTGGTATTCCGGTGCTAAACACCAACCCCTTCCCTCGCAATGCAAAAGTTAGGAAGGGCTGAGGCGATGCATGAATACAGAGCGAAACCTTCCGAATCAGCCCCCGGGGCGGCGTGCTTCTGACTGACACCGTGCTGATATCCCACCTGATATCCCACCTGATATCCCTGCCATCGCTCGTAGTCTCCCTCACCCCTTCCTCACAGGCCTCTCCTACTTTTCCCGGTTGATATTCCCAAGAAGGCAGGGCGGCCAAATGACCTTGAACCCCCTACAGTCTTTTTTTTTCTCTCTCTCCTTTCTAGCCTCCCGGCTTTCTTCCCCCTACACATGTTCCTAATTGAACACTCTTAGCTGTCTTTTTCTGTGGGGGGTGGCGCTGATGTTGTAAGTCATTTCATCATCTTCCCCTTGCGATTCAGATGGGTGTTATGCTAAGGACTCGGGCAACAGCAATGTTGCTAAACACTAAACAACGTGGTAACACTTTACTTGAGGGAGCACAAATTATATAGTAGTACACTCTTACTTAATGTATTAATTAACCAGTAACTAAGTGTTAGTTAAGTACTGATCTCATGTCCGTTCATCATTAATAAATCATGACAGTTCATGTATTTCATGCAGTTACTACATTTGCTCATGATTAGTACTTGAGTAGTAACTGAGTTACTAAGTTCCTTGTGCCCCCTCAAGTAAAGTGTTAGCAACAATGCTAACAAATGAGTAACAAGGAATAGCAGTACAACAGAGAGAACAGATGAGGGCGGCTGTAATGCTGAAGCAGGGGGGGCCTGTGTGTCTGCATGCTGGTGATGCGCTTGGCTGAAGGTACGTAATTATACTGCAAAATGGCACGGTTTGGACAATCACCCAGTTAGCTTGTGCTTTCCAGGTGAAGGTATTACAAGCCGTCTCCCGCTTGAGTCCCTCATCTGTCGGGTTAATATGCTCCATGTGTGCAGCATTCAGCTCTTTCTGGTAAAACACTGAACTGTACCGAGTGCTGGGAGTTGAGGTCAGGTCTGTCTCTATCAGGGACTTATGGGGGGCGGGGCCACTGGGGTACTGGCTCCAGATGAATGCTGATTGGCCCCCAGAGTGCCCCCTCCCCTGTCAATCACCGATTCGAAACATATCATTGGTTGGCCCCTCTCTATAAATTTTTGGCTCCTCTTATTCCCTCTTCACCTTAATAAATCCTAGGATCACCCCGATGTCTCCCCATCAGGCTCTCCCCCCACTGATCTCTTATTCAGCCTGAATGGTGCCCCCCATGGTTGCGTTGCTATGTTCCCCGATTACACAGCAGTCGCAGGTACCGAGTCCGTCCTGCAGACCCTCTCTAACTCAGCCATGATGACATTTTTCTGAAACATGCTTTTCAGTTACACTGCAGCCGTTCTGCTTTGAAACCGAGCCTGTAACATACTTGGGAAGTAAACACTAAATGCACCATTATGCCGTGTGTTCACTATGGTCCCCTCCCTCCATTCTCCCTGAGGACGCTTGTGAAATCTGAAGTGGCTCAGCACTGACCCTGAATCTTACTCTCAGCCTCATTTGAATCACTGAAGTGACCAAGTCACCAAAAATGAATCTCGCCCTGTTCCCGCCTTCTGGGATACACAGCATCGTAGCTCCGCAGCCGTGAATGTTAAAAGAAAAGTTTATTCCAGTTTTGGAACAAATTAATATAATTATGTCACTTGTATTAGTGTTTCCTGCAAGAGAAATGTCTGTTCTGAAAACAAGCTTCTTTGGCACTGTTACCATGGGTTGGTGTGTGGGTCAGCAAGTAGGGCTCTGTGACTGTGATCAGAAGGTCACCGATTCAAATCCTGTCCTCGGAAGAATAATCCGGTCCCCACTGGGCCTTTAACCACACCCCCCCCCCAAATGCTCCAGATAAATGGTTGATCCTGTGCTCTGGCTCCACTCTGAATATATTTATATTTGTTTGTGTCTCAAAGGAGAGTAAGATGGGGTAGATGGAATGAAGCATTTCAATGTCCTTCTGAAAATGGCAAAGAGAAGCAACAGCGTCTTCATAGGGCTTTTGTGTTTCAATTCTGGATGCTCAGACACAAATAAAGACTTGAGGCAAAGATGAGAGTGTACAGCTTCCAGAAGTTAAGTCAGCGAGTCGATCCCAACAAAGCATCTTTGCTAGATCTGTTCAGTTCGGTCGCTGTTAGATATTGCTGGCTGTATGTGTCACATATCCCACTGGCGTGCTTTTAAGTCCACAGTGGATTCAGTCCGCTCGTCCCCACGATCAGCTGTGTCTCTCCCCCGTAATGTATTCCGTGCAAGTCAGACCCAGACCGTATGGGGTGATTGTGATTCTGACCGCGCCGCATCTGAATCTAACTTTAATCATGATGTGTGCTGTGACCCAGCGTGCGTTTAATTAGAGTGCGCTCCCGCTTAATTGAGATGCCAGATAATTATTCAAGGTGTGTTTTGCAGCTTGCGGTGTTAAAATGCCATATCGCGTTTCGAATATTTAACTCTGCGGCGGGTGACGGAAATGTCACTACATCGCACTATATCGACGGTCTGTTAAAAGAAGACAACATTCTTTAATATAAATTAAATCGGTTTTACCATCAGAGAAAATGCAATTCGTTTCACTAACAAAAGTGACTTTAAAGCTTGTAGGTTTGGGCAGTTTCTAATTTTATTTACCGTCACGCTGTCCAGATATTATAACACAGTATACCGCGATAAAATTCGTGGAACGGGGCAGGGTCCCCCAAATGAATATCGTGACATACTGTGTTACCGTGATACCGCCCTAATTTATATTCTAGTAAGTTCCACCAGGTCGGCATCTCTCACGCATCTGCCGTGACAGTCACACTTTCAGACTCTCATGCAGATCTATATTATTCCATCTAAATCTAAAATTAGCTATGTGAGAAGCGCTGGGGTAGTCTGCAAACCCTACAGACTATAAGACTGTTACATGCATGTAAATGCGTGTGCATGTGTGTACAGACTTGTCTCAAATTGAAAATCGCACTCCAGCCAGCTGGCCAAAATTGGCGACCCCTTTTCCACCATTCTGAAGCTCACGTTAACTCTCCCGACCCTGCTCTCTCACCTCGGTTCGCCTGCAGGCAGCTCCCTGGCCTCCGCCTCACTCCCCCTGCCCGCGGCGGACTGCCTGGAGGCGCAGCAGAGGTGCGTCACAGACCCCGAGTGCTTGCCCGCTTACCGGGTGCTGGAATACTGTGCCGACGAAGAGGCTGTGTCCCCCCTGGCGCCCGAGGCGCGCCATGAATGCCTGGAGGCACAGGGCGCCCTGTTGCAGTACCGCCCCCTGCTGGCCTGTAAGTGTCAGCGTGGCGCGAGAAGAGAAGAGCAATGCCTTAAGGTCTACTGGACTGTCAGGTTCTCTGAGGGTGAGTTGCTTTTCTCATTGTTATTTTTAGGGTTCGAACACAAAAGATGCATATTGCAGGTTTAGCCATAGGTCCTACAAATCAGCACCTGAGGCCTGCGTTTAATATTTATACCTCATAAAATGTAACATGTTTTATTAATATTTTTATTTTATCCATTCATACACCTACATACCCGCTTACCCAGTCCAGTGGCGGAGAATCTGGAGTCTAAATTAGAAAGCACAGCACACCCGGGCCATGACGCCAATCCATTACAGGCCAAGATTTACTTTACTTTATTTGATGTTTAATTTAATGAATAGCCGTGTTTCTTGAGGCATTTAATTTATCACAGGCTCACACGTATCTGTATGGGCAAAAATCAGGGAATGGAGGAAAACGGAAAACGTCCTTTGCTGTGCCATTCTACGCCTCGGCGATTTTGAGAAGCACAGATACTAATGAACATCACCCGCCCTTTGAAAACCGTGATGCCGCTGCAGGAAAATTAGTATGTAAAGTCGCTGAGAAGTTTTTACATCTACATTCAGGGAAACCAAACAGTTAGTGCAGCTGCAGTATCGTTTTTTCTTCTGTTCAGCAACTGTAAACCTGCAGTTTCCATCTGGATTATTAACATTATCCATCTATCCATCCATCCATCCAGCCTCTTCCATCTTCCCTATATCCTGTTTTTATTTTTCCCTGCTTCTAACTGTTCCTTGCCCACCCCCCAGGTAAGGACGAGTATCACGTCTCCCCGTATGAAGACCTGCAGCTTGACCTGCTGAGACATATTGACGTGGCACACATGGCTTCCATAGTGGCAGGTGCCTGACCTCTACGATTCAGTTCATTTTTATATAGCGCCTTTCACAACAGAGTTGCCCCAAGGCGCTCGCGTTGTGATACATTCCTGCGTCATTTATACAGAATTTTTTATTAACATTCTCCAATTGGCTTTAATACATCCTATTCTAAACCTCAGTCCGGTAACCTGTAATCCCGACGTCCACGCCCTTGTTCCTGCCCTTCGTCCTCTCCCCAGCATCCTCTCTTCCCCTGGATGGGCAGAACCACTGCCTGAAGGCAGCGCAGGACTGCGGCCTGTACGAGAAGTGCGGCTCGCTGCGCTCAGAGTACGTTCTCGCCTGCACTAAACGTGTGCCGGGCTCCGACCGCTGCAACCGGCAAAAGTGCCATCGGGCGCTGCGGCGCTTCCTGGAGCGCGTACCTGAGGAGTACAGCTTCGGCGTGCTCTTCTGCCCCTGCGCCGACGCACTGTGTGGGGAGCGCCGCCGCAAGACCATCGTGCCCTCCTGCTCCTATGAGGAGCCTGACGGCAAGCCCAGCTGCCTCAGCCTGCAGGGATACTGCCTGAGGGACGAGCTGTGCAGGTCAGTGCAGTGGGCGTCGGCCTTTTGGGTCAGTGGGCGTCGGCATTTCGGATCGGTGGGCGTCGGCCTTTCAGGTCAGTGGGCGTCGGCCTTTCAGGTCAGTGGGCGTCGGCCATTCAGGTCAGTGGGCATCGGTTGTGTATCAGTGGGCATCGGCCTTTCAGGTCTGTGGGCGTCGACCTTTCAGGTCTGTGGGCGTCAACCTTTTAGGTCACTAGATGTCGGCCTTTCAGGTCAGTGGCCATCGACCTTTCAGGTCAGTGGGCGTCGGCTGTGCCTATCAGTGTGAGTCGGCTTTGCAGGTCAGGGGGCGTCGGCTTTGCAGGTCAGTGGGCGTCGACCTTTCAGGTCAGGGGGCATCGACCGCACATCTGACACTCACTGAGAGTGAGATACGCCAGCAGAGCGGGAGATGCTCACCTAAGCTGCTAATTCATGCCTGTCATGAGCCCAGGCTCTCATCCAAATGCTGTTTCTTCCCTTATTCCTTCACTTCAGGTCATGGATGTCTCTTTTCATCATCCTGGGTTCTGTCTCTTTAATCTCAAACCCTAAAAACAGTCATGGAACTGAGACACATAGAACCATATGGGTGACAGTGATAGAGGCTGTTTTTACAAATGGAAGGTAGTTAATGTGGTTTGTTTTTAACTGAATTAAAGAGAATTAATTGCTGATAGGGAGATGTTTGGGATACCGCTGAAAGCTTTAAAACAAGAACGTGAACAATTATGAGGTGTGTGGGTGGGGTAAGGGGCGGGGTTTGGGGTTATTGGGTGTCAGGTGACCTGGAGCGAAATTAAAGGCTAGCAGAGAGCATAAAGACACCTGCATACCGAGCGGTCGTGCGCCCAGGGAGACGCCTTTGCCGTGTGACAGATTGCCGGGCTCAGATTTTGCTGGCTGGTTTTGCAAGACGGTAGCAGGCTTTGATTTTTCCTGCATGATGCGAATTATAAACACGCGGCTTGTCTAACGGGCACATTCAGAGTGTCCCGCCGGTTCGAATTTACAGCTGCTTGACAGCTAGACCGTGCTCAACAGCGGCTGTGCGCCTGTGGTTTCACTCTGCAGTCCCCACTGTATAAGGGCACTTTCATGCATAATAGGTATCGCAGAGCAGTCAGATCAGCAGCCATTGAATTCTGGGGGATTGTAAGTGATTCTGGGAATCTGTATAATCCATCCATTCATCTTCCATAAATACTTATCCAGTACGGGGTCGGGGTGGGGGGTAGGGCGGGGGCTGGAAAAAACCGTAGATACCAGATTTTCAGAATGAGTATCCTAAATTTTACACAGAAATGCACATTATTCCAAATTTTTAAAACTCAGAATAATACTTTTATAATATGAAATACTTTTTCTCGGAGTAATGTGCCGCATTCTAAACATATTTAATTTAATTTTTAACTTATTCATAAGTAGGATCCCCAGCCTGCAGTGAGCCCAAGGTGCCTGATTTGAGAACAGCACAAAAGATAAATGCATAACAGCTGCCGTCATACAGAACTGAAAATCTGAGAGGAGAACAAACGCCTTAAATGTTTCCCCCCTGGAGGTCAAAACAAATGACTCCCACCTAGTGCTAATAGCTAGTTTTCAGAATCTCAGAACAGGTGCGATGTTTTTAATATGGAATGAGTATGATTGCGGTGTCTCATAAGACACCAAACATTCACAACCAACGAAACAGTCACTATAAATGTTACTCTGCAGCACAACAGCAATATAATTAGGCGTGGAAAGTTCAGGTTCAGAAAGTACAAATCCAGACCAAGATTTTGTTTCAACCAGCCAGTTGAGTCTCTGTGACTGTGACTCTTTATGCTCGACTGTTTGGTTGAAACAAAATCTTGGTCTGGACTTTTATTTTCTGGACCTGAACGTTCCACCTCTGAATTTAATGATGACATTAATAGTGATCTTTGAACTTGAGAGAGGTAGGTACATTCCAGTAACCGGGCTGCCGCAGATCTGACTTTTACTCATTCCAGGGGAACTTGGGGTGTAAACAGGCAGCAGCTTCTCCATATAATTAATGACTGATGTCTCTTTTTTTGCCGTTCTGGCAAATAGAAATTCCTGGAGATTATCCCAGGAGAGAAAGTGCCAGTCTGAACCCTCACGTGGGCAAGAAAAGCTGAATGACATAAACACGGTTAAATCCAAAGTAGGTGTAAAAGTTTGATCGGCGACGACCTCTCTGCCGGACGCCACACCCACATGCACGCATTTCATGCATCCTGCATTATCTATACACTGATTCCTTCCTCTTTCTGAATATTTTTGATTATCCCAAGGTTGGGGGGGGGGGGGTAGCATTAACAGCCACTTAGTGACACACCATTCTATAAAATTAAAAATGCCTAAAATACCACATTGTAAATTATTTAGACAGATCGCAGAGCAAGAAGTGATCGAATGAATGATGAGTGAGCCTTTGATCCCTATTCCTGTGTCTCCAGAAAGTCTCACCGGCCTTGATTAATAAAAAATATATAAATTCTATAAGTTCTAGTCTGTTTGATCGTCTGATGTGGACCACAATTTGGGGTCTGATGTAGACCACAGCTGCTCTGTTTGGAGTTTGTTTCTACAGAAAGGTGCGTGTCCTCATATGCATATAATCTGTGCATGGTTATTGATGTGCATGTGACCTCCAAAGGTCCTCATTCATTGGGCCTCGTTGTCGAATAAGAATCCATGTGTCTCCTGCTCAGCGGCTCCAAACCCCGACTTCACGGGTGACCTTTCTGCCCATTGGCTTTCAAGCAGACTCGGCACGGTATAATTCTTCTGCTCTCTCGGCCGTGGGACGTCTCTTATCGGTCATTTCGGAACATGGCAAACCTCAGCGGTTTGTGATGAAAACCAGCCACTGAAAAGGAGTGCCAGTGCTGGAGGTCAAGTTAGATACTCAATGTATTAAAAGTAATCATATTCCTCATGGATTATTAAATGATCAACAGATAATCAGTATAATTTACATTGTTTTACTCCTCCTTTTTGTAATATCTCTGTTTCTGTGTGTGTGTGTGCGTGCGTGTCTGTGTGTCTGTGTTTGTGTCCTGGTGTATGTCGTCGTATCTCTGTATCTCTGTATCATTGTGGGTATGTGTTTCTCGGGGTGTTTGTAACTGTCTGCCGGTTTGTGCTTGTCTGCCTGTTTACATCTACTTTTTGCCTGTTTTTTTCCACTCGTCTACCTTTTTATATACCTGATTGTATGTTTGCCTGGCTACCTTTTTGTCTGTCTGTCTGTTTCTGCTCCTTGTTTGTCTCTGTCTGCCTTTGTATCTACCTGATTGCTTATCTGCTTGTTTGTCTGTGTTTTCTGAATTTCTGTTCCTCTGCCCATTGTCTGTTTGTCTGCCCGTTTGTCTGTTCATTTGCCTGCTTGTCTGTGTTTGTCTGCTGCCTTGTCTGTGTTTTTCTGCTTGTTTGTCTGCCCATTTGTCTGTCTGTCTCTTGTTTGTCTGCCTGCCTGCCTGTCTGTCTGTCTGTCTGCCTGTCTGCCTGCCTGCCTGTCTGTCTCTCTCTTAGGTCCCGACTGGCCGATTTCCAGCATAACTGCCAGGCCTCCTCGCAGTCGCCCTCTGGGTGCCTGAGTGATAGCAGAGCTGTCTGCCTGAAGGCGTACGCTGGACTGATAGGTAAGCAGGAGTGGCTGAAGGGCACGCGGTGGGGGGGCAGGGGCAGGGGAAGGGCAGCTGGAGGGGGAGTGCAGGGGGAGGCCGGATAAACACGTGGGGGGGAGTGGGGTGACAGACGGGCTGCAGGCAGGAGCCGCACTCAAGGTGACAGACTCGTCCTGCACAGGCACCATCATGACTCCCAACTATGTGAGCAACAGCAGCACAGAGGTGTCGCAGTGGTGCACCTGCGAGGGCAGCGGCAACCGGTGGCAGGAGTGCCTGCGCGTGCTGCACATGTTCGACGCCAACGGCTGCCTGCGTGAGTGTCTGCCAGCCACGCCGCCCTGCACCCACAGCCGCCCTGCACCCACAGCCGCCCTGCACTCACAGCCGCCCGTCACCGGCCGCTCACCGCCCACTCTCTCGCCTTCTCGGGTCAGGCAATGCCATTGGCGCTCTGGGAGGCTCGCCGCCCCGCCCTGTGGAGAGGACCTCGCCGCCGCCCCCACGCCCCACCCCCAGGGCTGTCCCCACCATCCAGCGTGACATCATCATCGCCAACGTTCTACCTGACCTCAGCACTGTGAGTACCTCTGCGCTTGGCCCCGTGCCCAGCACTGAGCGACCTCACGCCATATGCGGGGAATGGAATATCACCCAGCTGGCTGGACAGCCCCTCCCCCCACCATCCCCAAACTCATTTTTTAAATTACATAACATTAATTGCTTTTCAGTCTAAACTGCTGTTGCTAAAGTGATTCGTTCTGAAGCAATCTTAAATAAGTCAAACTGAAGTACAAGATGGGGGAGTGTGCTATAGAGTTCATTAAAAAAAACTTGCTTCCCCAGAGGGAAATTCCAGTTCTATCTAAACAAAGTACTTTAGCTACCCTATAGAGAATAAGTCAGAGTGCTGTACAGCGACCTGTCTGTTATAGAGAGCAGATCAGGCTGGTATAACGCAGCCTGTTGGTTATAGGGAGCAAATCAGGGTGGTATAAAGCGGCTTGTCGGGTATATAGAGCAGATCAGGGTGGTATAAAGCAGCCCGTTGGTTATAGGGA
>JAODKC010000051.1:2292363-2303303 GCA_026777985.1 Mormyrops attenuatus | reverse complement strand
CGTTGGTTATAGGGAGCAGATCAGGGTGGTATAAAGCGGCCTGTTGGTTATAGAGAGCAGGTCAGGGTGGTATAAAGTGGCTAGTCGGGTATAGAGAGCAGATCAGGGTGGTATAAAGCGGCCTGTTGGTTATAGAGAGCAGGTCAGGGTGGTATAAAGCAGCCTGTTGGTTATAGTGAGCTGATCAGGGTGGTATAAAGCGGCCTGTTGGTTATAGAGAGCAGGTCAGGGTGGTATAAAGCGGCCTGTTGGTTATTGAGAGCAGATCAGGGTGGTATAAAGCAGCTCCTCTGTAATACAGGGAAGGTCAGGGTGATGTACAGCAGTCCCTCTGTAATAGAGAGCGGATTGCCGCTCATAAAAAGTGGCTGTTGGTTATGGATGGTAGGTGGTATAAGCCGGCTGTCAGTTATGGATGGTGGGTGGTATAAAGCAGCTGTCAGTTATGGATGGTGGTTGGTATAGCGGCTGTCAGTTATGGATGGTGGGTGGTATAAAGCGGCTGTCAGTTATGGATGGTGGGTGGTATAGCGGCCTGTCAGTTATGGATGGTGGGTGGTATAAAGCGGCTGTCAGTTATGGATGGTGGGTGGTATAAAGCGGCTGTCAGTTATGGATGGTGGGTGGTATAAAGCGGCTGTAAGTTATGGATGGTGGGTGGTATAGTGGCCTGTCAGAGGGGCGGTGCGAAGCATACGGCAGCAGGCACCGCGTCTCCGGCTCGGTCGCCTCCTTGGCTCTCAGCTCTTGCTCTGCCTCTGTTTGAGAGGATTAGCCTGAGGTGTTTGCAGGAGGTGCACATCAATATTAATATTCATTTATTCATGCCCATCTGTCTCCTTCTCTTAGTCTCGCTCCTTCCATCCTGATTCCTTCACCACTCTCTCTACCCTTTTCCACACGCCTCCATTTCCTCTAACCCCGCCCCCTTGCCACCTCCCGTTTTGGGGTCTGTGACCCTCTGTCCGTCTGTCGTCTGCTCTTCCCTTGACATCCTCCTCGTCTCTCCCTCAGTTCCTCATCTCTTGTCTTCGTAGGTGGAAGAAAGTGATGAGGAGGAGGGTGAGCCAGAGCGCCAAGACTTCAACGTGATCCCGCCATACTCGAAGGAGTCGAACGTGGGTTCCGGGGCTCGGGGGGTCCTCTGGGGTCCGTCCCCGCTGACTCTGCTGCTGGCTGGCGTAGCTCTAACCAGGGGGTGCCAAGGATAGAGGACTCCGCCTCCAGCCCCCCCCCACTGCCCCCAGCCCCCTCGGATCATTCATCCACAGAACAAACAAGCAACAAACACACTGACTCTCTCAATGACATTGAGGGAGAAGATGGGAAAGGCGGAGGAGTAGGGGAGGTGGAGAGATGGAGTGCTCCGCCTGCCGTCCTGCGCTTTCGACCCCGTTCCCTCCGACTCCCGGACACGTGTCATTATCCGAGCCGATCGGAACGCCCCGGCGACAAGAAGCCTGGAGACTGATTACCGACCGCACATACAACAGCAAATAAACAGACACGGGGTAACCGGTGCGGATAATCGAGTTGTAGGTTGAATTAATAAGCGGCGAATCAACATGCTGGCCAGGTACTCGGCGAGATAACGGGGAACCGGCCTTCTTCGGTGGATGGGCGAGCTCCAGGTGGGGGGGGCTGGCGGGTGTATGAGGGATGATAATAGCAGCAACGATAAAGAGACCAAATTTAATTCTTGGATTACTTTTTAATTTCAGCGGTGCTTGTATTTCATGCCGCGTCAGTGCCGGTTAGCGAGGTGACCTAACTCTCAGAATCACCCGGAAAAACAGTCCATTTTCTTTAACGGTTCTGTACTGAGGCCCCTCCGGTGAAATGACCGACCTCTGACCAATTTAAACAATTTTTAGCAGCAGGTCCTTTGACTGGGAGCAGAAAAGAGGGTATCCCTCCAGCGATGGAGGGGGGGGCCAGGTGGGGAGACAGCGCACACCCCTGCTGTTTACCCCCACTTCACGATCTCGTTCCCCCTCTCCCCAGAAGCTTGACCCTTTCGTCGGCCGTTCGATATCAGCTATCCGAGCATGGAAGGCCCCCTTCCTGCCGAATCGGGGCTCTGTTACACTCCTCGCCGATAAATCTTTTTTTTTAACCCTCTTCCTTGCTGTTGCAAAAGTTTTTTGTTTTTTTTTTTCCTTGCACGGTGAACCTGCAAAATGAACTTTCATCTGCAGGGGTGGGTAGGATGATGGAAACAGGAAATCGGAAGGGGGGGGTGCTTATACGGAATTGTGGGATGGACTGAATGTCAGCCCATCTTTTCCCCCCCAGTCTGTCAGGCTTTATACGGCACAAAGGGTACGCTGTGTGTCTCGAGAGCATTTTAACATGTGAAGAACAGACGGTCGGTGTCTGAGGACGGAGAACCTCAGGACCTAGAACCGCAGGTCAGCGTGATGCTTTAATACCCCTCTCAGGTCTGACTGTGTGTGTGTTTGCAATTTCAGTTATTACTGTTAGTGTTGTAACTAAAGACACAGCAGGTTAGGCCCTTAGCCTCTAATCAGATGGTTGTTGGTTTAAATCCCAGGGTCTGCAGAGTGATTTCTCGATTCTGACCCTTAACCTCAAATTTTTCCAAGAACCAGCTTGACCCTGCATTCTTCAGAAAATGTAAGTCGATTTTGGGTAAAAGCCTCTGTTATATAAATGAAATGTAAGTCAGACGTAAGGAACAGGCACCCTGTGCTTTAACAAACTGTGACGTGTGAACGTGAGAGGCGGCCCACAATCCCTCTGGGTCGCTGATGTGATGTCCGCGTGGCAGCTCTCCTGTTTTTATCTTTTTCAGTCAGGGAGGGGGAGAGGGAGTAAAGGAGAGGGCGGTGTGTGGGGGCGGGGGAGGTCCACCAAATGCCCCCAACAGTTTATTCAGTTGTAAGGCCAGAGACGCGCTTCTTGTTCTGTCGTGTGAGACCAGCTTCCATGCTCAGTTCCGGCTGTCTATGTGCGTCTGTGTCAGCAGGCTGCAGGATTAGCTCCGCGCCCTTCCAAGCACCTATTTCCCAGTGGTATATTTCTCATGTTTTTGTCACGTATTAACGTGCAGTGGTCCCCCCCAAATCAAGAATCGTGCCCCCCTTCACAGCTCCGCGTCCTCGCCCCGCCTGCCCTGATCCGGTCACAGAAACCACTTTAAGCAGCGATCTGACTGCTCTCAGATCTGCAGGTGAGTGTGACACTGATCTCTTTCCCACGTTTGAGTGCCGGATTCTTCAGCTCGATCTCCCCAGACCTGAGCGACTGTGAACGGATGTCGGCTTCTCTCCCGGGAATCCGGGACACTTCCCACCTTCCGACTCCATGCTGTCTGTGCTGTGCTGCGGTGTCTGACTGCGCCCTGACGTGGGGTGGGGGGAGGGGGGGGGGCTCTAATGTAAAAGACACATATAATAAAGGTGGCCTAGGTGTCATGTCAGTGGCTTTCCTGTGATTTTTTGGCATGCTGAATGAGACAGTGCCCCTGCTGTGCTCCGAAAATGTCACTCGGTGTCATTTTGAGTGTGACATGTATGTTGGGGTCCTGGTGGCTCACACCTCCAGGGTTGGAGGTTCAAATCCCACCCTTAGGATCTCCACTCCTCTCATTTCTTCAGGATTTTTCCAGGTACTTTGGTTTTCCTCTGCCTGTGTGTGTGTGTGTGTGTGACATCTCTGCGTACTCTGGATTGATTCTTCCCAATTCATTGTAAATATATGACGTTAGGTATCTACACTCAATGACAAAAAAGTTAGCGCCCAGATGGAGTGGTGGAAATCCAATGAATCTGCGCGTGGTGAAAGGTCATGTGACTGTATCGCAGTGATTATAATGTCAGATCAAACGGACAACAGAACTGGTATTATGGGCACACTGCTGGTCCCATGTCAATAAAGTGTGCCCCCCCGGGCCTGGATACATGCGGCGATACGGTGCGGGAGGGAGTCGTACAGCCCTTGTATCCTCTCCTGCAGCAAGTCGGCCCACAGCTGTTGTAACTGGCCACTGGCCGTCAAGATCCTGCAGATTGGCACTGGGTCTGAGTTGACATCTGAGCTGATCCCACACATGTACGATTGGGGACAGATCAGGGGACCAGCCTGGCCACGGGAGGAGATTCATCGCTGAACATGGTATTACGCCATTCGTCATCAGTCCATGCATCCCAGTAACAACACCACTCCAAACACAGCCGTCTCTGCGCTGGTGCTAATAGTCTAACTGACGCCAGTCATCCAGACACAGTGTGGGATGAGATGGGGTGTTGTAGAGAGTCCAATACCTGTGTCCGGATGGCAGGCGCAGATGTCATGGGGTTCTGTAATGCTTGGCGCACAATACGACAATCCTCGCTTGGTGTGGTCTGCCTTAGGCGACCGGAACCTTCAAGGCATGTGTGGGTGCCCTCACATGCCCATTTGTTCCAACATCGGGCATCTGACATCTGCATGGCCCACATGCTGGGAAATTGCACGATACGACCACAAAGCCACAATGCGACCCCTATCAAACTCCATCAAGTGCTGCTAATGCTGTGTAATGCGTCTACGAGACCTTCTCTCTGTCTGGTGATTAGACGTGTCAGCTCCGTGCAAATCGGACCATTTACATACCCATCGCTGGTCTGCACGTGTACCAAATTACATCCAAATCGGACCATTACTTCTGGGTCACCGAGTGTATATTGCCCTTAGTGTATGTGTGTGTGTTTTCATCTTAAAATGACATACATGGATTTGCGTCCTATCCATGGTGTCTCCTAGTGTCCCCAAGCTTCCCAGGGACAGACTCCAGGTTCATACTGTTCTAGATGAACGATGGAAGGATGGATGGATTGATGGATGGATGGATGGACCGACACCCTGATCCACACTGTGTAAGTCCATGACATGTCACAGAGTCCCGGAGACCCACGTATAATTTCATTTGCTGGACCTGCGGTTCTGGGGTGAGGTCCGTTTAATCACTGTAGCAGGACTGGTTTCTCGCTGGGGGGGTACATGAGCGTGAAATCGCCGGGCCCTTCATCAGTTAGGGCTATTCTGCTGTCGCATCACAGACAGCTAATAAATTAAATCTCTGATCTCTGATTTGGAGCCCAAAGAATCAGTAACGCCTGTAGCAGCGAGGACAGCAAACAAACAGCGAGAGTGGCCCGCTCGCATCACGCTTCGCGCTGAAATGGGAAGTGTCACGGAGGAAGCAGGTAAAGCAGACGTGAGCGGGAAGAAGTGGAGGAATCTGGAGCGAAAATCGTTTTTTTTCTCTGCTGCCTTGCGGCCTGTCATTAAATCCTAATGTGTTTTTGTGTTTTGCAGTAGCACACGCGGTCTTGATCAGTGGCCTTCTTGTATGTGAGCGCACACACACACACACACACACACACACACACAAGGATTAGGTATCTATATCTTTGTGGAGACTCTCCGTTCATTTCTCTGGGCATAACCCTAATCCCAACTCTGACGACCTTCAGCCGCACACAGGCTGAACCTTTCAAACAAAATACAAGACTTTTGGCACTTTTAGGATTTTGATTGCAGTGACATTTTTATAAAATCGAGTTTCGCCTCAAAATAAGACACAGACACACACAGTCACTTCTTACAAACTAATCAGTGTCATATGCCCATCCATCCATCATCCATCCATCCATCCGTCTGTCCATCCATCCATCCACATATTTATCTTACATAACTGCTGGTCCAATTCAGGGTCATAGTGTCATGTTAATAATAATAATGATAATGATAATAATAATAATAATAATAATAACAGTAGTAAACGACAGCCCACCCAGGGTGTCCCCCTGCCTCATAAAAGAAAGACTCCTGATGTTCTGTAACCCAGTAGTGGGAAAGCAAGAATGGAAGATGTATGTATGTATGTATTTATATATCTATGTATGTATGTATCTATATATCTATGTATGTATGGATAGATAATAACACTGGAATGAAACACGATCACATCAAAACAAGTATGTCAGGCTTTTCTTTTGAGGGATTCAAATCAGCACCTTCAGTAAATATATAAATATAAGCCCATAAGCGCTGTTTATCTCCGGGGGGGGGGGCACTGAAATGTGCTGACGAGCAGGTCCTGGCCTGCCTTTGGAGCATTCGGTCCCTGCTTGTGCGTGGGAACCAGGAGCAGGTGTGTTTGCCCCCCCCCAGTGCCCCCACCATCCACATGCATCACACTCACTCTGCCAGGGGCCTTATCGTAGCAGGGGGGACGACCAGAGCCCCCCAGAGCTGGCAGGAAGCGGCTTTTCAAAGCCAACGCTTTCCCCGTGGCCAGAATCGAGAATCGCCCACCCCTCCCGATTTAAGGGGATAAAGCGAACAGACCAATTTTAAAGCTTTTAATCTGTTAATGGAGCATTGCGGCGGGGGGGGCCGCGAAGTCGCCATGTGTGTGTCTGGCTCACATTACCTGCTTAAATATTAACGATAACGGACAACAAGCAATAATCCCAATAATGGAGATTTTCCTCCAGATATCCTGACAGGGCGGGGCCCTTCGCCAGTGGGTCGAGGCTGAGCTCAGCGCTGCTCCCATGTGGGGAGACAGTGGGGCCCTGGTGGGTACAGAGTCAGCCAGAGGTCCATATTCGCCTCTTTGGCTCATGGTGCCGTAGTCTTTTCAACGCAAGCGGCTGCAGCTGTAATAGAGCATTTAAAGAAACACAAGAGCCTTATATAATAAAGACAGATGGTGTGACACAGGTGGCGGGCCCATTAGGTGACCTGTGCTTAGTTAGTCATGTAGGAGCCTTGTGATTCGCCTATGAGTCCCAGGCCACGCCCCCAGACCCCGCCTCCTGATCCCCTGGCCCTGTGTAATTGTTGACTGCTCTTGCAATTTTTGGCTGTGTTGTAATACTGCTCATACGTGTTTTTCCGCTGTGTTCGTGTATGTCCCTCATTCCATTCCATCCTGCCACCTCTGCATTTGGGGCCACATTTAAAGGAGTGGGGGCCCCAGGGCTAAAGTCATTGTTGGGCCCCTACCTACAGCATGAAATCCTGCTGTAACAAGCAGAAAAAAAATTGGGCCCCCCCACCAACTCGGGGCCCAGGTTAGCCCATGCCCGTATACCAATCTGATCGCCATCACAACGAGCTAAACCCCTTACTGTCCTCCTCTACTCCCCATTTTGCCCAGAAACGTTCCAATTAGTAGCATATTATTAACCTCACAGGGCGATGTTACAGACATACCTCTCACAGACGGGGCACTGCACCATATCCTCAGTCCCACTTTGCATATTACACATCACCGTTGACAGGGACACAGAAATAAGATTTGCACCATCTGGACTGAGACGGGGTAGGGGAGAAATATATATCAGCCACGTCCCGGTCAGGTTTAGTCAGACCGTCGCCTCCATCAAAGGGAAGATTTGCCGTGCTTTTGCTGACGTGCTGTTTGTGAGATTGGAAGCGGACCGTGGGGAGGCCATCGCTCAGGGCCGCCGTGCCGAGCGGGGATCGGTGAGGGAGCCCCCCCCCTCCCGCGAGCTGAAGTGGAACGGCTCGTTATCACCGTGCGCAGCTCCGGGAGTGAATCGCTTCCTCTCGTGAGACGTACATATAAAGATATAAAACTGAAAAGGAATTAATATCATGGCTCCTTTGCGTGCTTAAAATTAGATGAGATAAGACCACTTCCTGTCTGGTTGTCATGGTTGTGTGCTTAACTGGAAAAATGGATGGCCCCACGGCAATGCACAAACATTAAAGTTAATATCGCCACCCAATTTTGAAGATATAGCCCAACATATTTATTTCATAAGGAAACCGTTACCATGCAAGATGAGGCTGCCGTCTGTGCCTCTCCATGTTGATCGGCACAGAAATGGAAGGTTTACGTGAAGTCCGTTTATGTGATAAGTGATAAATCTCTCAGGAAAGGTTGCTGTAGGGTTGGTTGTGAAATTAGGGGGTGAAATCTTTGATTCATTGCAGGTTTTGCCATCACAGTACAGGAATGACCCTCATCGCACATAATTAGCAGGAGAGCTATTACCCAGCTGGTTTACGATGCCGGCTTTTTTACGAACGCTTGGCACTGGTACGGCGTATTACACGGAGCTGTTGGTGACGCAGCAAACGGAACACTATCTTCTGTGATCCGTCATGCATGTACGGCACCTGAATAACGCATAACACAGTGTAATAACTTTATATAGCACTCATTACTGTGTGCTTTTGAGTATTATTCTCTGTATCTTGCTGGCTTTGCTAACATTACAGCTTTAGGTCCCTTAGGTCATTTCCTGTACGTGTGCATGACTCCCTTGCTTAATAACATTTTCGCAGAATGTTCTTCACTTTTGTCCAGAATCTTTTTTGCAGCTTTTATCCTCTACCTGTTTGCCGCTCACACGTTACCTTCGGTCTGTCCTCACATCCCGAAGTTCAAAGGCGACGTTTGGCCCCACTTTGGCTGGACGAGGTCCCTCGCTCACCCTGCCCGGCTTTCATGTGATCCCCTTAACTGGGGCTCTTCCTTGATCCCGAGCAGGTGGGTCGGCGTGGGCAGGAGCGGCTTGTTGCCATGCCATTCGGACTCACCGCCGCCCCAATAACTATGCACAATATACTCTTAGTTATGATCGATTTTCTGGGCCTTTCTCTGCTAAGGCTGTTGCTGGCTTTGATATACCACCTTCTGGTAGGCACCACTCATCCATGTGTACTCCTATATCACACGTCTCGGCCGGCTTCTCCTAAATCTCTTCCTCTTTTGGTTCTCGGCTGTATCTGCAGATCCTCCTGCACCTTTGCGCTTATAGTCCCATCATCCATGCCGAGTGATCTCACATCATTCCCTCTTCTGCTCCCTCCCTCCCTCCCTCTTCCTCTCTTTCTCTCCGGTGGCTCTCCTCTCTCCTCCAGGCATTCTATTTTCCCATCTGGCACCTTATCTCCCTCTACCTCCCGCTCTTCCTGCGCTCGCCCGCTCCGGTGATACGCGTGACGTGTTTGTCAGTGTTGTGACACGGAACAGCAGTACAGAGTGCAGTAATTCTCTGTCTGTTGTGTTTCCTTCATCCCTTCCATTTGCCTGAAAACAAACCTGTTTCCTTCTCCCCTGCTTATCTCCCCAGCTGTGTAAGGTGGATGTAAAGCATCAGTCACCGGATGCATAAACCATTATGTCATATTCTGAGATCCCATACGTTTATTATTATTCCATCCATCCATCTTACAATCTCTTATCCAGCAGAGGGTCATGTGGGAGTCAGGAGTCTATCCTAGGCATTATAATGCCTGTTAGCGTTGGGGTTGTGTGTGGTTCTTCAGGTTAGGACTCTGTGCCTGTGATTAGAAGGGCATTGGTTCAAATCTCATGGTCAGCAAAGTAATTTCACCATTGGGGCCTTGAGAAAGACCCTTAATCTCTATTGCCTTGGATAAAGACATTTGTTAAATAAATGTAAAGGTACATTATACGGTTATAGTAATATAAAGCAATTAAATATATAACAAAAATATCTATGGAACTGGTTACATTATTAACAAGGAAAACGTCATACTAGGGTAGATGATCAAAAAGATGAGTCATTCATTCTGATAAGTGTGATCACCTTTAGCCACAGTCAAATACAGCTTTTTTTAATGATCACATAAAATGTTCTAGGTGGCGTTTGTGTATTTTCTCAGCTTATCTCACGCGCACACACGCACGCACGCCCAGAGATGGGACCGTTCCAGGAAAGTTGTTTTCGTTCTGGCGCTGGCCGGTGCTTCACTTTGGCTAACGTGGGCTTTGTTGTCATGACAGGCCCCCCCCCCCACTCCCCTGCTTCTCACAAAGAGGTCAAAAAAAACCCCGCAGCAGACACTACATCAAGCGCTGACACAAACAATGCATCTCAAAAACAAACGGGACAGCAAGAAGAAAATGAAACAAGCGCAAATGAATAAACCTCCCTTATTGCACGTCAGACTTTTGTGTTATTTCCAGGAGGTCTTGGCTCCTCTACTACATGATAGATGAGCAGTACCCCCCCACGAAGGCATGAGGGGGGAGGTTGGGGCTGAGGCTGTCACCCCACACAGAAGGTATGACTGAACTGGCCTTTCTCTGTGTGAGCTAGCTGCCTGTTAGCTTGCGGCTAACCACAAACGGTGCACACGCGGCACATAGATAGACGACCTTAAGCACATGCAAAAAGGGCCAGGAAAGAATCATTTGGCTGGCAGCCCAGCAAATCATTTATATTTCGCCCCCTCCGTTTCCTCGCAGGAATCCCGACACAATGACACGTTTGCAGCACCTGTTTTGCAGCATTTTAAGCGAAGAGGCTCAGAAATGAGTCCGTGCGACATTGAATACGCCTCCGAATGTAAAGGTTTAAACCTTTCACGGCACTGAATGTCGTCAGGCATCTTTTGCTAGTTCTCTTAGATATTTTAACGCCAGTTTTGAAAAGCCTGAATGAGAAAACTAACGCTGTTGATAACATACCAGTCCTTTCAGAACGCCACACTGCTTTTCCCATTCATCTCATAACCACTTATGCAGTACAGAATAACAGTGATCCTAAATTCTGTCCTAGGAAACACAGGACACAAGGCAGGGGGATCAGGCACTGGGTGTAAGAGAGCAGAGGGGCAAAAGGAGAGCTGGAGGGAAAATAGTTGGTTGCTGGGAGGATGGGTGCAGATCCAAGCAGAGGATTGCAGTGCTCATGGACTGATGTGAGGAAAGGAATGAAGCAGGTGCCACTGGGCAAATCTCAAGGCCTAAAAGCACAAACCCTTCATTTTTCATTTTGAACAAGCTCTTCCTCCATCCTCTTGGTCTTCCTCTGTCCTCTTGGTCTTCCTCACTCCTCTTGGTGTTCCTCTGTCCTTTTGGTCTTCCTCACTCCTCTTGGTCTACCTCTGTCCTCTTGGTCTTCCTCTGTGCTCTTGGTGTT
>JAODKC010000051.1:2244284-2283706 GCA_026777985.1 Mormyrops attenuatus | reverse complement strand
GTAGTGCATAAAATGACCAAGACAAATGGAGGAATAAGCTGGATGTGAGGAATCAAACAACCAAATGTGGAGGTAATGAATGAGATGGAAACAGATTAGTAACCCCAACCAAAACCACGTCAGAGACATTCTCAGCTAAAAGTGGAAGGGGGAGAGGGTCCATCATTAGGGAGCTGAACCGAGGGAGAGAGACAATGCAGACGGTGCCAGGAAGAAAGTGAAAGATGAATGGACAGCAAGGACAGAGGGAGGAGGAAGAGAGGGAAGATGAAGGAGAGCTGCTGTCAGGTCCGCGCAGCGGACAGGCGAGGGACGGAGAGAAGGATAGGGAGCGGAGAGACGGAGACTGAGAAAGGGAGACTAAAGGGGCGGCCCAGCACTGGGAGATGAGAACATTATAGTGAAATAATACCAGGGTTCCGCTCTGTCACAGTCGGCATTAGCCTGCCGTCAAGCTGACCCCAATGTGTCAACAAGCTAATAGCCTGCACATCACCCCTATTACTGTCACCGCTTACTCAATCGGACGCGCTAATAATTTACGACGACATCGTAAATAAACAAATGAGGGGATGTGGACGCGAGCGAGAGTGCGGACGGCAAAACTTCATAAATAAGGAGGACGGTGATAAATGGGTGGGTCGGGTCACGGCTAGCCGGGGTGTGGGGGCACGACAGTAATTATGAGTATTAATGTGCGTGCGGCGTGCGCGCGGTGGAGGGACAGGCGCGGAGGTGCCAATTTTAATCACGCGAGTCGGCGAGAGGCTTGGGTGTGTGATACAGCACAGGCGACCCCCGCAGTCACGCCTGAAGCACGGTGCGCAGATCGGCGCGGACAAACTACCCTGTTCTCCGATGATGATAAACAATCTGCATTCCAGTGCGCTTGGGGGGGGGGTTACCTTTTGACCTCACCCTACATCATCATGCTTATCTACCAGAATTCAGCCTAATAAACCTGCTCTTTGCTCCTCATTTGTCCGACTGGTTCAAAAATCCCAGTAGAACCTACTGGTTCTCTCTATTCATACACATCCTGTCGTCCTCATTTAAGCTGGGCCTCTGCTCTCACCATTACTGTGAGATTCTCTCTTTCCCAGTGACATTAAACGGCAGCAGGTGGTGACTGGAAAGCTGACATGTGTGTGATCTGTCCACAGGGTCGGTAAGAAACTGGGCACTCGGCAAGGAGACACAACAAACTGAAAAGCAGGTGGTCTGGGCCTACGGGGGTGTACCCAACCGGCAGAAGGCCAACAAAACGATGGGGAGGAACAAATAACGTCGGCCAATCACAGCGGGTGTTCGGTGCGTCATGTGGTACAGCTATGCTCATCAGACAAAAGCATATTCAGGCAGAATCCTCAGCCAGATTTTTCAATTATAAATTCTCCGACTAAATATAAGAATGATTCCAAAAGAGTGTGCATTCCAAAGTGCCGTTTTGGTGGGGGGGTTCCTCATGAAGACATGAAACTCTGTGTGAACCCTGCCCGCCCCAACTCAACCCCGACAGGCAGGCAGGCCTCGCTGGGGAATTCCTGGGGGGGCAGACAGAACACAAGAGAAATCCCATATGGAGGCCTGGCAGAGCGGCCTGGGGGCCAGACAGGACCCCCCCAGGGGAGAGTGGGAGAGCAGCCTGGGAGAGTTGAAGCATGATGTCACTGCGTGGTCCTCAGCGCCCCCCGCATCCACGCTGTCTTCTCATTGGACACTGGTTCCCGTTCGTCCAATAAGATATTTAGGGAGCGGATTCACTGTACCTAAATTGGATCGTGGGCACACCACAGGTTTTTTTTTTTGCGGCAATTAGACAGGAGCTGGGCTGACAGCAATAGGCATGCTCTCCCACCCCCCCGGGGGCCTGAATCGCAGATGTGGGTGGGCAGCCATAATGCCCCTAATGCATGAGACGGCGGGTAATGCCGCCGATTACCAAGGAGCCACTCGTTCCATCGCGTGAGCCCTGCATTCCGGGACGTTCCATGGAGGGGCTGCAGACCTGGAGAGGATTAGGGTGAGAGAGGATTCATCTCATCCAGCCATTTTCCCACTCATCCAGTAGAGGGTGGCGGCGAGCCTGGAACCTATGCCAGGAGACACCCCGCATGGGATGCCAGTCCATCACAGGGCACACTCTGACGCACTGCTTAATTGTTTTTGGACTGTGGGAGGAAACTGAAGTACCCAGAGGGGACCCAGGCAAACATTGAGAGTACGTACAAACTCCACACACACAGCCAGGGATGGGAATCAAACCCAGAGGGGTAGAGCTAAAATGCTATGTCAATCCAACATGGCGCACAATAACCCCTGTTTAAGCAGGAGGAGGACGGTTGCACATCCTAAAAGATGGAGACAGTCCTTTCACTTTGTTGTTTTTAATATCGCGCTTCGATTCCCCAGAGCTGGACTCTGAATTCTCACCCTCCGGTGGCCCAGTTGCATCAGGTTGGCTGGAAACTGAATTCAGAACGGGCCTGAGTATTTAGCCCCCCGGGCTACCGTTGATGCGAATTGCTTTCGTGTCATTGGCACGCCATGTGGATAGGCCGTCCAGTGGGCGTGATGTGGGTGCGATTCAGGGAATGGACCAGACCAGACTCCCAGTGAGTATAGAAAACACCCTGGCAGAGAGACACAGCTTTTACGTGACCGTCTAAACATGGGTGCATTGTTTTGGGCAGTAATCAAGCTCCGTTGGGTTTGGCAGAGAGCTTCAAGCTGATTACACCTGCCGGACGGGCCATCAGTGAAAGGTGAGAGGCCCCCGCCAGTCATTGGCTGCCTCTTGATGCTCAATCACCTCATTGTTAAGAGGAACAACCACCCAACCCCCAACCCCACCCAAAGCTAGCGCTACTATGGCAACGGCAACGTCGGCGCAAATCATGGTTCATTATTTTTGACTTTTCGCTAAAACCAAGACAAAAAGGTTCGAACCGTTTCAACATAATGACACTGATTACCAGTGAAAGATCGCCAATTTCAAAATATTACCATTAAATCAGGGCCACTACGGTGGGCTAATCTACCTCCTCATGTTCCCAGTACCCCAACCCTCTGAGACACTTCACTTCATAAGCATCTTTTGCTACAGAAAATTATACATTTCTTTCAGAACTATACACTCCGCAGGATTTTTTTCCCCTCAACCCGCAATAACTTTTAATATGCGCCATTATGGAAATGTATCCATAAAAGCATCTTTTCTGATATTTATTTCAGGACCTCAGGGCTCGGTCAGACATCCGTCGTGGTGCATTATCACTGGCTGGCTGGCAGCCCGGTCTGGCTTAAGCTCTTCGGCGACCAGGGTGCTGGATGCTTCCGGATCGCCCATGCGGCTGTGGGGTCCGGCTCGCGCGCCTGGGGGCCACGGCTTTGCAAGCGAAAGTGTACGATTGGTGTTAAAACGCTCGATCAACCGGCAGTGTCTCTCAAACGACCTGCTTTTTTATTAAATGTCCGGAGGCAGCAGGACATTTTAATCGTCCCCAGCCATGTGTCCTTGGGTTCACATTTATTCAGCCCATTATCAGACTGCTGCAGATGCAGAGCCTCGCTAACGGCTCCCCCTGGAGGCCTCTTTGTCTATTGACATTTCATTGCCGCTGTCACCTTTCCGCCAGTCCGCGGAGGAGCCCTTCACTGAACACGTATAGCCAGGATTATATGTATGTTCTTGTTTTGCCCACAGGGTGGCGTAGTGGGTGGCACTGCTGTCACCTGCCTGCCGGGCTGCGGGCGCAACAACATACTGCTTTGGATTCTTCCCGCAGTCCAAAGACATGCAAATTGGCATCAGTACCATGCCCATAGTGTGTGTGTGTGTGTGTGGGTTAGGTTTATATAACTTTGTGGGGACCAAATGTCCCCCATAATGTAATAGAAACCTGAATTTTTGACGTTGTGGGGACCATTTTTTGGGTCCCCACAAAAGATCTGTGACTGCAGTCAAAAAAGTAAAAATGCCAAAAGTCTCGTATTGTCTTTGATTACTTATGATTAAGGTTGGGGCTGAGTAGGGGTTAGAGTTATGGTTAAGGTTAGGGCTGAGTAGGGGTTAAGGTCGTCATGCTGTGATTAGATTTTTCCCCATAGAAATGAATGGAGAATCCCTACAAAGATATACAGACGCTCCTCTACTTGCGAACGAGATACGTTCCAAACGGCCGTTCGTAACTTGAAATTTCGTAAGACGTTATTCAACATCATTTTAATCGTATACACAAGTACAAAGAACTAGGATGCTGGGAGTAATTTCCTGGTCCCCATAAGGGAAAACTCAATTTAATAAAAATTTGTGACTGCAATAAAAAAACTAAAAATACAAAAACTCTTGTATTTTGCTTGGTTACTTATGGTTATGGTTAGGGCAGGGCGGGGGTTAAGGTTGTCGTAGTTAGCGTTAGCATTTTTCCTATAGAAATTAATGAGCGGTCCCCATAAGGATATGTTTACCCGACATGTGTGTGTGCATGTGTGCATGTGTGTGTAAGAGCCCTGTGCATGAATAAATGTCTTGGTTGCTTTACTGGTCTGCCTAGATGCTGGATGGCCAACCCCAGTCTGCAAGAGCCCTGGGTCCTGCATGGTCCCCCCCCACAAAAACAGCAGGAGTAACGTCCAGTTAAAAATAAGTACGTCAGTAATGCAGATCTGAAATAAAGTGGAAGTCAGCACAGCCTTTAGCTCTCAAGGACACTGTCTGACTATTCCTGACTCTCTTTGGGAATTTACTGGCAGATCTGTGCTTGTACTTCAGATTCACTGTTTCATCACTGCAATTTCAATCTGATTGATGATTAAAGACCAGGACTTGGTGATACAATTAAAATCAATAGCTTCCTCTACACTGCAGTCACCTCTCACTCAGAGAGCCCTTCACTATACATAAAATTGGCCTATATCCACTGACTTTCAGTTAACTTTGGTTTCACTGCCAAACCAGATAGAATTTGACCAGGAAAAGCTTACAGTCTCTGAAGGCTGGGTGTTTTATAAAATATATTTAAATTAGCACTGGATTCACAGAGGAAATTTCAGCAACCTACAATCCACATAACTACCTCAGCGCTGTAATTAAGAGATAGAAACAAACATAGATACTCTTTAGCTATCAAGGTCCTGGGAAGGCATGCCTGGGTCTGCCACAGGAACCCAATCATTTAACATGCTTGTAATTTAAATCTAAAATTTAAATTCTGACGAAAAAGAAAAACGCGCTCTTGTTTTTCATCGTTTCAGTTTTGTCGTGGCTGATGATTACCAAGGTGAAAAAAAAACAACTTAAATGTCAAGATTAATTTCCCTCAGAAGTAATTCTCCCTGGATCGTTTTCTGCCGCTGACATAACAAAAGGCCAGAAACAACAATACATCAGGCGCCTGCATGGATTACAAAAGCGAGGGCGTTGTGTCCCCCGGTGACGCCGCCTCCCCAGCGCTGTCTCTCCGCACGAAGCAGGCCGCACATCTGATTGAGATGAATCGGAGGTTTTCCAGTCGCCATGTCTGTTCCAGGCTTATCACAAGCTTTTACCCAGTGGCATCAGTGACCCCCCTCCCTCTGTCATTTCGTCTTTGACCTGCCCCCAGTTCCACCCAGTACCCTCACCCCCCGTCGGTCACTGGGTCAGGCATCTGCACCCCCCCGCCTCGTTCTCCATCTCTGTGTAAACAGAAGCAGACTGTGGTTCCCTCCTCCCACCCAACTGGCCATTCCCGTACATTTTACTCACGGCGGGATGCCTGATTAAAACCGTTTAGCACTTTTGTTTATTATGCTAAAACCCGGCTCGTGTAATTAATTTTCTCTGCCGTTCTGCCACTCAGCGTTAAACTCCCACACTAAGGGTATGTATATATGATGTAATGCCTCTCAGAGTCACTATTTACAATCTCCCATTACCCGCCTTCCCAAGGGACACAATGAGCCGCACCCCCGATGGTCCAGCCCCCCCTCCGGCGCACGCTCTCTCCGAAACATTAGACACCTGTCACATCCATTAGCCAAGCACTGCCACTCTCCATGGGTCACGTGCAGCGGCAGGATTCAGGTTGGGTGCCCGTTCCTCTGTGTGCAGGGTGGCCCATGTGAGCGTGCTCAGTACAGGCCGGCGAGAACCCCACATGCTGGCGGCCCAGGGAACTGCAGGTGCATGACATGAACGAGAAATACAAGGGCCCACCGATTTCAGGGGAACAACAACATAACACGAGATGAGTAATACAGAAGTGTTCTTCCTGAAAGGCACGCACGCGGCGCGGTAGGGCACAATCAAATCTGCCAGAATGAGAAACCACTCCACTCTGCTATTTATGACTGAGACAACAACAAGAGCAAACACACACTGTATGCAGCTTGCTAAGCCACTACTAACAATTCTTCCGGAACACCACTTTGCCCATTTTGTTTTCCTAGTCCAAGTTTCCGCTCCTGCACTAAATTTAAAAAGAAAATATACACGCTGATTTACGCTGGCCAGCAATGCGGCTCAGCGGCACCGATGGCTCGCATCTGCGGGGCTGGGGGGGTGAATCCGAGCCCTGCTCTCAGTGTATGCAGCTTGGGTGCTTCCTCCGCATTTGTGTGGGATTCCTGCAGGAATTCTGTTTTTCCCCTGCAGTCCAAAATTGCGAGTGATCAAGTGTGTGCTCTGCAATGGATTGACATCCCATGATCCCTGGGATCTACCCGGTGTAACGCTGCACTACATACACAGTATTAAAGGTGCATGGAAAACAACACATATTTTCTATATAATCTCTAAAGTGGTTATGAGACAGATAGATGGATGGATGGATGGATGGATGGATTACACAATCCTACAGTTCATATATTCCTATCTTTGTGGGGACTCTCCATTCATTTCTATGGGCATAACCTTAATCCTTACTATCATAACCATAAGCCCTACCCAGCCCTAACCTTAACCATGAATAACCACACTAAATAATAATAATCTCGCTTTACTGACTTCCTGCAGGGAAAAACTTTTGGCTATTTTAATTTTCTGAGTGCATTCACAGATTTTTATAAAGTTCAGGTTTATATTGCAGGGACCTGAGATATGTTCCCCCCCCCCCCACACACACACACTCACGCACACACACACACACACACACACAAACACTGAACTATCTTCCAAGCTTATGAAAACTTCCAGGATTGAAGAGCAAATCATTTTGAATGTGGAAACATTTCGTTCAACCTCGTACATGAAATCCTTGTGTATATTTAAAATCTGCTCACAGTGAGTGTACAGAACTGGAATGAGAGGCACTGCCAGGGGACTAGAGACACACTGTTTTTGTAAGCATTTCATCATATTTTTGGATGCTTTCTGCCGTCACACATTTTCTGAATCTTTTCCCATGGACACATTGCTGGCCCAGTAAAATTTTTATCTTGCCAACTAGGTTCAGAGGTTTCCCTCCTATTAAAAGGTGTTAAACCTGATAATATTTAATTAAGCCGTGTTTATCCATGTTTACCATTAGCTAGCTGCACTTACGGATTCTAACGCAAAATGTAATGACCTTGTAATCATGGCAAACATTATGCTTATTTTTATGGACAGTGTTGAGCATTGGCTGGTAGGAAAATTTTAAAAATGCTTAAAATCACAGACAACGCGGTTGGGTGTGCGGGGGGGGGTCACCAGGGAGTTTCAAATAAGGGGTGAGGTAGGTCACACATGCCTAGGGTCATCGGTTCGACTAGAAATTTATAAATAACAAGTAAAATGACCTCCAGTAAAGGTATAAAGGAGTCCTCACCTTCTTCATATCCTCTATGATGATGATCGCTAATCGTGATCAGAATGATTTTGCGTAAGTTCAGACGAGCTGCACCAGATTACTGACGCGCAACTGACTGTCTTGAACTTTCTGCATATGAAGCTCTGCTCCTCAAACCGTCTGCATGTCAACAGGGATCCGTCTGTGCCTCCCTAATGGGAACAGTTTAAAGAGAATTGACAGAGCTCCAGTTCACAAAGACAACCCCTGAATCGTAAATTAGTTATTAAATATATATGGTACCCCACCGGCATCAGATCCTGGAGTCAGTGCTGTCATGTGTCAAACCACAAAATACACACAGCTGCAGCTTGTAAAAGAGTCTCCGCTGTACATATCTGCACGGTCATCATGTTTTCCTTGGATTTGTAGCTGGATAATAAGACACCATGAACCGATCTGTTAGTACACGAGATGTCAGTCTGTGCCTATGGCGATGCAGTGGACTCCAGCAACAACATAAATGCCTGACAACATTGTTACGTGCCGTTTCTATAACTTCTGCTTTCCAGTCTCCAGAACTATGGACCATCTTTGTAAATTCCTGCCCTACCGGCTACCTTATCTAAGACATTAAATAGCAAGCCAGACAATTATATTCAGACAAACCCCAAGGTTTCACTTTCGTGCATTATTTTTTTTCTGTTAAAAATTATTATCATATACGGCATCAGTTAAAAAAAACTACGCGAATAAACGCTTTGCTATATACATTTTCAGAATGTAGTTTCTGCTACAGTGTAGAACAACAAGCTTACAGCGAAAGGCATTCACTTTATTGTACATAATGAACTTTGTAGTCACGTTTAGCGTCGAAATATTAATACTGCCATCTTCTGGTGTAAGGAAATATAACATCTCTTTAAATGTGGAATAGAATAGAATGGAATAGAAAAGAACAGAATATAATAGAATATTATTGATGTTGGCCTAAACTTGACGTTGTGAAGTAAAATTTTAAATACTACACATACAGCTCTATATACACGTCATGTTGTGTTCTATACATCACATTGCCCAACGTGGAATATACACTGTATCTATTAGTTCGCCTCTTTTGGTTTTTAGCCACAATAAAAATGGCGCGCCGATGATGACATATTCTAAGTCACGGGGCGGTTCTTACGCGCCGATTGGATAACTGTCACAGAGCCTTGGCCAATCGTAACGCACCGTTAGCCGCGGACGCGTCGAAGCAGCCGGGCAATACGAAAAATGGCGGCGCTCAGTCCTGAGTTTGGAGATTTGGTGCAAATTAAAAAGCAGCTTATTTCTGTCATAGGCCTTTGCAGGGAGCGAGGTTTAGTTCACAGTGCAAAATGGTGAGAAGCTTTTTTCTTTATTAGTTATGTAACATACGCATGTCCACATTAACGTATCCAGTGTTTACTGTAGCTATTTATAAAGTGTTGCATCTACAATGTTGGTATGTGTATGTGTATAATGTTTTAATGGTGAGCTCTATAATGTGTTTATTGCCTTATTTTATGTACCTTTTCCGTACTGTTAGTTGGTTGGTGCTATTTGAACAGTTGTAACAAGTGAACTACGTATATATTCTAGACAACCAGCAGATTTAATCAGGCACGTTAACGGCTCGTCTTCACGTCACTGCTTGTTTCCAGGGCGTCCGAGCTAGCGTTCGCCTTGAACCCGCTGCCAATGAACGAGATGCCGACGCCGCCCCCTCTCACCGAGGTATCTAGTCGCGGTAAAGCATGTACCTTAGGGCAGTGTTTCTCAAACCGCTCCTCGGGCACCCCCAGACGGTCCACGTTTTTGCCCCTGCCTGACGGTCCACATTTTTGGGGTAACTGACAGCAAAAACGTGAACTGTCTGGGGTCCGAGGTCCCCTTAGTGTATTTGTGGATTGACTGCTGGTCAATCTTTAGTTGAGAAAACATGCATCACGTCTTATGAAGCGTTAAGCATATGCAAAATAGCGATTTTGCTGTTAGTAATCTAGAAGATGGTAAAGAAGGTATGTGCTTGTGGGGCAAACGATAAATTAACAAATCAGGTGTTCTCTCCATCCATTCTCCACCTGCTTTTCCAATACAAGGTTATCAGGAAACCTTGAGCCTGTCCCAGACAGCACAAGGCTGGGGACACCATGGGTGGGATGCCAGTCCATCGCAAGGCACACATCCTGGAGAATGTGCAGGAAAAAGGATGCTCCTTTGTGTAAATGATTGAAGATAATTTACAGCCCCTCTTCTCTTTGCAGGAGGATGTACAAGACTTCGATGCCCTGTGTTTGGCCAAGTCCTATTTTGACCTGAAAGAGTATGACCGTGCAGCATACTTCCTGAGGGGCTGCTGCAGCCAAAAGGCTTACTTCCTCTACATGTACTCCTGTTACCTGGTAGGTGACGCTCTCCGGCAGACCCCCCCCCTTCAGCCACCTCCCCTCTAACCGTGCTGCATGTCTCCCTCTTTCCTGCTTTATGACACCCCTCCCTAAGTCTGGAGAGAAGAAGAAGGATGATGAGACCGTGGACAGCCTGGGTGAGTCTGTAGCCTTTGGCACGCTGGCCGCTGCTCATGGGAAATTGGCTTACATAAGAGTTCTGTGGGCAGAATGAAAAATTATTTATCTCTGAACCAAGGTCCAAGCAGCTAGAGGAAGCGGGACCAGGACATCTGATTGGTTGGTCATGCCTCCTCTAGTTGCTTAGACCCACCTCCTCTCCAATCTGATTGGTTATCTCTCTGAACCAGTCGTTTTTCATATCGCCCTCATAACAGTTTTGTGTAAGTAGAACTCCCGTTACCCTGGCCACCTGGCTGATGGAGACAGTCATCAGTCAGGAGCTTTCAGTTGATTTGGTGTGTGGTGTTTTTTTACTTCCTCTCTCCCTGCGGTGTGATTGGCTGCAGGTCCCCTAGAGAAAGGACAGGTGCGGAACGAGGCGCTGCGAGAGCTGAGGGCGGAGCTAAGCAAGAAGCATCGGGCAGGAGAGCTGGACGGCTTTGCCCTCTATCTGTATGTGAGCCAAGGCAGTGAATTTTTTCTTTTTTTTTCTTTTTTTACTTCTGAGCTGATGAACGGCTGACACATGCCAAATCGTGCACAAAATGTCTTCCTCAAACTCTCGGAGATGCATTGTTTTTCATTTCTGCTTTTGGTTTAGAGTGATTAAGATACACAAGTGAAGGACATTTTTTAAATATTTTAGCCCCCCCCCCGTGAACAATTTGCACATTGCACTTTTTTCACCCCTGTTTACTATTTTATTAACATGTCTTTACTTGATATTTAACTTGAATACTGTTATTAGGTCCTTTTTTTGATAAATGTTATTTGTTTAGTCCTGTGTCTGTTTTGTAGCTCCTACTACAGTCCTGCTTACACCTGTACCTGGGCTTTCACTGGAAGCTCAGTCTAGCCGCACCTACGCCTGGCTCACTCCTGTTTGTGTTTGTGATGTGCTATTTGCCTTACTTGTATGTCATTGTGGACAAAAGTGTCTAAATGGGAGTTCTCATTCCCTGCATCTACCGCTCCACTGTTACGTGTTGATAAATAAACTGATTTGATTTGCTCACTACAGCATAGATTATTTTATCTTGGGTTTTAGTTTACATGGTGGTGGTAATGACGCAGCACTGACCTGCTTGGGGGTGCCATACCTGACTGTTGTCCTCGTGCAGGTACGGCGTGGTGCTGAGGAAGCTGGACCTGCTGAAAGAGGCCATGGACGTGTTTGTGGAGGCCATCCACGCCCTGCCGCTGCACTGGGGTTCCTGGCTGGAGCTTTGCAATCTCATCACCAACATAGAGATGGTACTGCTGTCATCCTGACCCTGCCCCTATTATGCTACCGTTCATCTTAATCGCATTTGTTTTTTTTTTTTGACACGGCCTGCATATAGCTGGTAGAGCTGTGCTCTGACCTCATGTCAGGATCAGAATCAGAACTCGCTTTATTGGCCAGGTACACCTGGAATTTGCCTTGCCGGTATTTAGTATAGGACAGCGTAAGAAATAAATTAAGAAAAATAATAGCAGAATTAAATATATATTTTAAAGGATGAGCAACACAGCCTCTCCCCGGGTTACGATGGGGTTACGTTCCGAAATACCTGTCATAAGGCAAAAAAGCATTTTAATACAGTAAACCTAACCTAAGAAACATCACAGCCTGGCCTAGCCAACCTTAAACAGTTGCATTGGCCTACAGTTGGGTAAAATCATTAACGCAAAGCCTATTTTAAAATAGTGTTGAATATTTCATGTTATTGAATAATGTACTGAAAGTGAAAAACATTTACCCATTGTAAAGCTGAAATATCGTGACCCAGGGAGCATTTGTAGTCTAAATCAGTACAAATTAAAATCAGGAAATCGGTGTTTACAAAACATGCAGTGTGAACTTGTCTTACTGGCTGTTCAAGTGTAAGAACTGCCTAGATCCACGTACCCAAATAAAGTTTTATATAATAAGTACAGAAATGGACATTTATGTGTCAGGACATTGCAGCACCAAAGCATGCAACGAGTCTAAGGCCGTCCAAAAAGTGTGTGGACAGAAGTCCAGAGATGTGCAGATGTTATGGGAAATGGCACTTTCTCTGTTTGCTTTATATCAGGACTCCCCAGTTCAGGTCCTGGAGGACCAGTCTATAACACATTTTGCAGATTTCTCTGCTGAAACACATCTTACTAGGTGTGTTTGAGCAGGGAAATCTGCAAACTGTGGTGCAGACTGGTCCCCCAGGACCAGAATTGGGGAATCCCGCTTTATATATTGAGTTACACTAACGGTCGTAACTCTGTCTTTCAGCTGAAGTCTCTGTCGCTACCAGACTGCTGGATCAAGGACTTCTTCTTGGCTCACATGTACACGGAGCTGCAGATGATTAAGGAGGCACTGCAGAAGTACCAGAGCCTGATCGACGTCGGCTTCTCCAAGAGCACCTACATCATCTCGCAGATCGCCGTGGCTTACCACAACATCCGCGGTCAGCTTCCCCGTTTGTTAGCAGGCCCTGCCTCTGCTGCCCCATAGCCTCTGCTGCCCCATAGCCTCTGCTGCCCCATAGCCTCTGCTGCCCCATAGCCTCTGCTGCCCCATAGCCTCTGTCCTCTGCTGTACCTTGATTTGTTTTGCATTCCTGCTCCTCCCTGACGCGTATCCAGCCTAATCCCTACTTGTGATGCTCGGAATTCTCCCTCCTGGTTTTCAGACATCGATCAGGCCCTTCTGCTCTTCAACGAGCTGAGGAACCAGGACCCGTATCGCATCGAAAACATGGACACCTTCTCCAACCTTCTCTATGTCAGGGTGAGATCAGGCTTAGAGAGCACCGCCCTTTCCAGACTGGGGGGAAAAAAATTCATCTGATCAGCTAGGTCCAAAACTTTTCTTTGTACTTGCCGGTGTTATTTCTGGTAATATTTACTTTTAAGCTATCTTTATCTTTAATACATAATAGTCATACTTTTTTCCATACCCCATGACGATATTCTCTTCTCAGCTACCCCGTCTTGCTCTCCATAAAACACACACATAGAGGTGACTGCCAGCTTGGGGTCCCAGCACAGGATTAGCTCTGCGTTAAGGGCCTTGTTCAAGGGTCCAATGGTGGCGTCAGTCTGCTGACCACAGGATTTAAAACCAGCGCCCTACCTGTCACAGGCACTGTGAGAAATTGGCACATAATAAATTGATGTAAACTGTAAATAGTAAATAAGGGCCTCTTCAGTTTTACGGCACTATCGCTCTCCAAACCGAGCCGACCCTTCTGCAGTGGAAAACCGAAGCGAGCCAGAACCGCACTGCAGCTAGGCTCGGTTCTTGGTTCCTGTATGCCAGTGGAAAAGCGCCGTATGCACATAAGCAATTACCCTCCTACACTGATGTCCTCTGTAACTGCCGACAGAGCATGAAGGCTGAGCTGAGTTACCTGGCCCATGACCTTGCAGAGATTGACAAGTACAGAGTGGAGACGTGCTGTGTCATCGGTGAGTGTACGACGCGAACAAGTGGTCCAGTTGATTGTCCCATTGGTTCCATCCTGATGTGGCCTGTTCACAACTGCACCACCTGGTTTACAGGTAACTACTACAGCCTGCGCTCACAACACGAGAAGGCGGCACTGTACTTCCAGAGGGCCCTGAAGCTGAACCCACGCTGTCTGGGCGCCTGGACACTGATGGGCCACGAGTACATGGAGATGAAGAACACCTCAGCAGCCATTCAGGCCTACAGGTGAGAACAGACGTGCCTCCAGGGCTCGCCACGTACCAGAAGGCCCCTGTCATTCCTGCAATTGAAATGCTAGTCTTTTCAAATCCTAGGTTTCATTGTATTCCCCTAATGGGACCACTCTGCGGCCACTAACTTATCTCATTGAGCCTAGGTCATACTTCATTTTTCCGCATGCCCTTTTGGGCTGGGGATGGCTGTCCATGCGGCAGCTTATATTCATACTACATTAGTCAAGGTATTACGGTAATAAGGGATACCAAACTATTTTTCAATCCTTATGACATACTGGAATGGTGTTGCTTTTTAAAATACCGTTTACCTTAGTATAATGTCTGGATAGTATGAAAATTAGATTATCGGGTATCTCTGACCCTCCTCATATGGCTACTCACCATAACTACAACTACAACAATGGCTATTCTTCCTCTACTCTTTCATTGTTGACCGATGAGCTGTGAAAGACCGTGCTGCCACCTACTGGAAATACCTAATCAATTATCTTGCACATGCACGGTCGATGCTCAACATTTCTGCTAGACATAAAGATCTGGATAGTGACCGCAGTTGTCCGCAGCCAACCCTTGATGACGAAATTTACATCACCCTCATTCGTAACCAAAAGTGCACGCAGAAAAGTATGAATTCACCTTTAGCTTAATAACTCAAAGTATTTCACCGATCTTTTCCAAACTTTGACACATTATACTAGTGAACATCTGGAACTGATACAATTTTGAGCAGCATAGTGACAGCAAAGGGCAACCTTACACACTTGATGTCATTACTGTGCTAACTCAAAAAGTGTTTTATGGATCTTATTACCACTTTACAAAAACATTATATGGATGATAGAGAGAGTGACAGGGCCATCCAGGGAATGCATTCCTGTCGTTCCAACAACATCTGGGTTTTCTGAGCAATTCAGTAACCATACTCTTGATGTTTCTGTGTTAGAGGTGCAGAATCTGGTGAGTGGACGATCGCTCCTCTGTCGCCAGTTATTGTATTTGTGGAACGTGCTTGAGGACCAGTAATGTCACTAATGGTAAGTTTGGTTTCTCTCACAAGGCACGCCATAGAAGTGAACAAGCGGGACTACCGAGCATGGTACGGGCTCGGCCAGACCTACGAGATCCTCAAATTGCACTTCTACTGTCTCTACTACTACCGCAGAGCCCACCAGCTGAGGTGCGTAGCTTCTGCCGTTGCCAGCTGGCCCGCTGTGATGGTTCGGTCTCAGTCACTTCCATTTTTGCTACACAACGAGAAAATCTGATCCCTCACTTCTGGTTGCAGAGTGATTTTGTGCCGAGTTCATCTTACTTAAACTTTGACCTGCAAATTTGCGTGGCTCAGCCAATCACGTGTGGTGTGGGAGAGGTTGACTTCACCGGCCGTTGGCCGCGGAGCAACAAAGTCTTTTTAACTGTGGATTGCCAGAATGTAAATTTGTAATGAGGAGAAAAGCTGCATGACTGACAGAGAGCACTCAAACGAGTCTTGAAGGTCGAAAACATTTCACGGTGGATTTTATAACATTGCTAGTTAGTGTATGTCACACCTAGCCTCCTGGACCAGAAAGCTAATATTACAATATATATAAAGTGTAACTAATTTCACCAGTATTGACTAGCAAGGTGTATGAAAAAAATTAATGAGTAGTTTGCAAATATGTATTTTAAAGACAAAATATATGCGAGTTATTTCTTATATGTTCTAACACTTGAAACAAAACATCGCACCCTGCACCACGGTCAATTTTGCTTGACTCTGAAGACAATGCAGCTTCTTCACGCTGGTATCACCTCATCTTCACTCCTCGCCGCATCGTCGCTGGTGCCGGCACCCATTGAAAATCCTTTGTGTCCTTTTAGGCCCAATGATTCTCGCATGCTGGTCGCTTTGGGTGAGTGCTATGAGAAACTGTCCCAGCTGGTGGAGGCCAAGAAGGTGAGGATACGATTCTAGATGTGATTGTTTCTGGTAAAATGCGGTGAGTCTGCCTGCCTGCTGTATGGGAGATTGTGACCACCGCCCTGTAAGCACTGGACGCCTTTTCTACCTAGCAGTTATCGCATCATTCATAGTCTTTTATGTCTGAGGACGGTCATTCTGCTGCTTTTCATATGCAGGGTGGGAGCCGTCGCCCATTTTCTTATGCGGGGCTCTTGTAGAGGGCGGGGTTGCTCTTAAAATAAAGGGACTTTCTAAAATCTGAAATATCCATGTGGCTTCGCTGCAGTTTAAGGGTAGCTATTCAAAAAACTACCCTACTAATAGCTTTTAACATTTCTTTTGACTGCCTCAGACACACACTACTCTCTGTGTGTGTGTGTGTGGGTGGATATAAAATATAACATGGTTTACTATTTGCGTATTACCTACACAAACCCTGCCTTATATTTCATCTCTAGATTACTTATAATACCTCATGCAATGTAAATGCTATGTAAATAGTTGCTATACTGTATTGTGTAGGGCAGTGTATTTCAACCTTTTTTGAGCCACTGCACATTTTTTGCATTGAAAAAATCCCACGGCAAACCGCCAACCAAAAATGTTACAAAATGACACGTTGTAGCCTAGTAATGAGAAAATAGTCTCTCAATTTATTTATACTCATTCAGTGTGAAACCTTAGTCTGTTTGGATGAACGCAAAGCTGATATTCTGGCAGGAATTGAAGACCGACACACACGAAGCTCTTCCTGAACAGCTCTCAGTCTCTCTCTGTTTTTAGCTTTTATGAGTCAGGCCTGAAAAGCTCAGTTTGACACAGATGTGTCGTGGAAAATGGGAGTAATGTTGAAATAGCTTGGTTTTAGAATACATCACTATTACAGCACAGACACTCGACAATGGCATATTATTTGCAAATAATTAATTTAAGAGTTTTTTTTTTAGACCAATTAAGTGAAATTGCATAATTTCCCACGATACACCTTACAATCTCTCACAGTGGTTGAAAATCACTGGTTTAGGACATAATGACAAGGAAAGTCTGTACATGTTCAGTAGATATAGAAAAATTCATTATAAGTGGAGAAACTCCAGAGGGGCATTCCCACGCATCACTTCACTCGTGTGGTGGTACGCAGCGCCCAGCAAATTCAGGTTTTGCTTTGTGGAACTTTCTGGATTTGAGTACTGAGTTTTGAGTACTGAGTACTCCTCTGACTGATGGCTTGCCCTCTGTGTATCAGTGCTACTGGAGAGCGTACTCTGTTGGGGACGTGGAGAGGATGGCACTGCTCAAATTGGCCAAGTGAGTCCCTCCCCCGAAAGCACTTTTGTCTGTCACAACACTTGGTGTGCAGATGAGTGAAACACGCTTGTGTCTCACAACAGCAGCAACGAACAGTGCAAATACATGTGTACTCGCAGTACTGTACAACACAGTAACGATAAATAGTGTGTGAATTTGAGACAGTAGCTACAATGGACAGTAATAGTGTTTTCCCAGTGATTCTCCAACCTCTCACACTCCCACAGACTCCATGAGCAGCTGAACGAGTCGGACGACGCCGCCCAATGTTACATTATCTACATCCAGGACGTCTATTCCTGCGCGGTGAGATTAGCACGCAGACACGCACATCCCCGGGCGTCCGTGTATCGCGCCTGTTGTGCAGAGGATGTATCTTTAGCTAGCAGATGTCTGAAAACCTTTCTCTCCTACCACTTAGGAGCCCTTGGAGCACGTGGAGGTGAGCACAGCACTCCGGTACCTGGGCCAGTACTACTTCAAAAACAAACGATACGACGAGGCCGCCCTCTGCGCTCAGCGGTGCTGTGACTCTAATGACGTGAGTGCTCAGCCCTCCCCCCAATAAATGCTTATGAAAAGCTATTGTTTCATCATATATCCTCCTGAGATCCAGCGATTCATGTTTGTCCTCTGTAGAATACATTGTGTTTTGCTCATATCTCTCACATTTTACGTACCATTCTATCAAGTCCCGTTGGTCCATAAAGATGACAGTCAGGGCTTTAAGATGACATCACTTCTGTTTTGGTCTGACCTTGTCAACTTTCTCTTTCTGTCAGATCATTTTCTTTTTTTCCCTGGAGCTTGGGGGAATGCATAGTTGGAGACAAAGTGTCCCCATAACTCTAATCATCTGAAAAACTGCATGGTAAATGCAGCCTCCCACAGGAAGCTGTAGGCCATGTGTCAGAAGCTGAATTCACATTGCCTTCGTTTCTCGCCGTCTTGCAGGCTCGTGAAGAAGGCAAAGCCCTTTTGCGACAGATCTCCCAAGTCCGAGAGCAGGGGGACGCATCCTCAGCTGACCTGTCCCATCCCTGTATCTTTGGCCCCCTCTCCAACAATAACACCCCTGTCCGGAGAGTGTCCCCGCTTGATCTCTCTTCTGTCACCCCTTAACACGTACACCAATGCCAAGCCGCCTGAATCAGCTTCTGTCCCGTTCCTCCTCACCTTGTGATTTTTCTGAACACCGGACCGAGAAGACGCCAAGCCACTGATTAGACACCTAGTAGGATGACTTCCAGTGAATTCTGTCTTGCGCTCTGGCTTCTCTGGCACGTTCGTTGATTTTCTTGCATGCCAAATGTGATGCAGCTCTTCTTCAGGTGTGGATAGGGGCAGAAGATGGTTTAGTGCATGTGTGTGCATTTTAGCTGTATGTGTGTGTTGCTGGCATGCAGTGTGAGCAGAATGCAGGCACGGAGATGTGTATGGTCTTGATGTCTGAGGTCAGTGTATCCATCAGATTCGTTTCCTACATGTAAATATGGTTTTTTTTTTTTTTTTTTTTTTTTTGCATGTGCTCATGGAGCAAATGGGAAAAGAGGATGGATTTGGAAAAAAGTTCAGTTATTAAAAATGATCTTTATAAGGAAATGTAGTATTTTATTGCATTGGGAGTCTGTGCGCTGGCTCTTGTGTCTGCCTGATTTAGGTGGTCGTACAGGTCAAAATTTCTTTCTTCGACTTCTGTGTTCAAGAACGATATCGCCTGAGTTAAAATATTGTATCTGTGGAAGTGGCAATAAACTCAAATTGGTTCAGTGTTTTATAGTATCTACCCAACAGCTAAGGCTCCGTCAACTAAAACAAAAAACCAGTGTTGTGTATTTCTCCAACCTGCCTTACTAGATTGTTCATACATGAAGTAAGAAACGTAGATATTGCTAAGTGAATAAAGGTCTCGTTTTACACAACGGATTTGAGTAATACGTTGCAAAAAACCCTTTAATGATGCACATGCCGGGACTTGACAAGGCAAAAAGACACTGGAGACGCTGACGCAGTGCCTCTCCGGTGTTTGTTATTGTCAGAATACTTTTACTACCCCAGAGGGAATTGCTTGTGATTGCAGACTGCACAGTACGCAGCTACACGAAAGACAAAAATTGACCATACAAAGTGTCACACAATTTCCGTATAAAAAAAAGTATGACAGATTTTAGTAGAGACGTATAACAAAATCGTTTAGTAAATGTTTTTCCTTGATGAAGGTCATAAACATAAATGACATGAACAGGCTGCTTAAACAACAGCAACAGTACTGGAGAATGCAATGATTGCTAAGACGACACAATTTAAAGTTCTACCCTATCTGAATGCGAATGACGCCCAAACGCAAGCAAACAGCTGGCTATACTTAAGCGTTAAAGTAAAAATAATGTATAGGCCTCATGTTTAGTTGTTTCGTCTAACAAGTCAATCTATTTTATCAGGAGATCTAACATTAGTGTAAGCGCAATTGCCGTTTTCATAAAAGATTTTTCCTTTCCCAGGATTCAAACCCTTGCTGCATCACCACTCATCTATATATAGAAAATACCACTGATGGTGGATATATAGGCCTTCACTACAAATTCGATATATCTGAGACTTTCTCATTCTACAGTATAGCATAAAACTTCCCGTACTTGGAAATCAAACGCAGTACATGCACACATCCCCCCCCAGCCGCAAAGCCTACGGCCCGGGGCCGATGACGTGGCCTGCTCTCGTCCAATCACCGTGCGGGACTTCGTTTTGTCCCTCCCACAGGCAGGAAGTTTAATCCTGTTCCTAGACGCCATTTCGTATTCATCGGATGCCAGTTTTCAACGACGTTGAAGGTATTTAAAATGTCCTTTCAGTGAGGCTTCCCGGTAAAGCCTTTCGTTTGATTGTGTGCGGCGGTTAAGCGAAACCGGTCTCATTTGGCGGCGTCCAGCAGGTAAACACTGTCGCGCGCGTAACGTTTGATACGGCACGGGCGACGAGTTCGCGAGCCGGGCGCGTGTCTCGCGGGCGGAACAAGAGACGCAAGGTTAGGCGGCTTCGCGCTGCGGAATAAGCCCCTTTATCGTTATCATTTCGCTTGCGCGTATTTTATTTGTTTTCTGTCGTGTACATATTCGTTTTATTTTCATTCCGGCGGGGTTTATGGGCCTATATGTCTACGTGCGGTTTTTTTTTTTTTATTTCGGGCGCTTCTCTGAGCTGTTGTTCGTAACGTCGGTTATTCCGTTTTCGTTCGGGATTCTGTTAAAATGTAAACAGTGTCGTCCGTCTGTGCACTTTTACGGTCTACGTAACGATACGGGATTCGACTGTCTTGCATAGTAAGTTCTCTTCATTTTGTGAATGGTACAGCATATTCGACGCCGTGCGATATAACAAAAAGGCGCACCCCCCCCCCCCGTACGCTTTTCAAAATGGCTCCTCGGTGCTCTGGAAGGCCTCGTCATGGCCGCCAAAACCCGCGTCTCAACACCGGCGCTATAGACGGTCCATAACGACATCTTATCCATTGTCGCATTTCAGTCATGCGAACTGTTATGCACGTCTATTTCTTGCTACCCTGGCGTTTTTAAAATGTAATTTCTTCGATAAAAGTCGGATTCGTGCTTTTCCGCGCTTCAAAAACCATCGTTTTAAGCGCCGCGTATATTTGAATTTTGCGGATGAATTAATAGGGTCTTGTGTAGATGGCCGCAGTGAACGCTTGTTTCCCATCACCTTTAGGAGGGCACGGGTCGATTTCGGTGGTTATAATGGTTCAAGTGGCCCACGTGTTCTTGGGGGCGGTTTTCTTTGTAACAATGAAATTGTGTTTTCGTCGCTGTTCCACACACGGGGAACGTAACAACGTTGTTCAAGTCGGTTAGACAGAAAAATGTTTTACGTACCACTGTTTTCCCTTCTGTGTTTTGTAGACAGAGTAGCAACATGGTGAAGATCTTTGTTGGAAACCTGTCCCAGGAGACCACAGCCGATGAGCTGAGAGCCCTCTTTACTCAGTATGGGAAGGTCTCGGAGTGTGACATCGTCAAGAACTATGGCTTTGTGCACATGGATGAGAAGACTGAGGCGGACGAAGCCATACGCAACCTGCATCATTATGAGCTTCACGGCCAGCCGATGAACGTGGAGATCAGCCGCGGTAAAGTCAAGGCCTCCACCAAGCTGCACGTGGGCAACATCAACAGCACCTGCACCAACCAGGAGCTGCGGGCAAAATTCGAGGAGTACGGGCCTGTAGTGGAGTGCGACATTGTGAAAGATTATGCCTTTGTGCACATGGAGCGGGTGGAGGATGCCATGGAGGCCATCAATGGGCTAGACAACACCGCCTTCCAAGGTGATCCCACTACCTGAGTGGGGGGCAATAGGCCAATGTCATTCCCTTTGTTAGAGTGCATCTGACCTGAAACAAAAGCATTCCAGGCCAAGGGCAGTGACTGTTCAGGGAGGTTCAGGTAGCACAGCTTAAGGTGTGCTTAAGCTTAAGGCAGGCGGTCCACAGAGGCCGGGGAGAGAAGGACAGGTGCTGTGTACGACGGTGTCCTGCAGATCAGGCACTCCGTATAACAGTCAGATGGTCGTTCAGTGTGTTGTCAAGTTTCCGTTGTAGGAGGAAGCGTCTAAAATCGGGACATCATGGCCTGGCCCTGATTAGTTCTGGCGGGGACTGTCAGTTACTGTCAGGTGTTGGGTTGTTCAGAATTGCATTAGGAGCTAAATCTGAATTTTGCAGCATTTGGAAGATGGCGCAGATGTCTTCGGATTACTGTGATATCTAATGTGATTCAATTTAGCATCTCTTTGAGTTTACGTCCTGGTGTTAACTGGCTTTCTAAGAAGCCATTTGAAAGTTTAAGTGCTGAGCCAGGGGAAGCATCATCTTAAGATGGTCAGGTTTAAGGACTTTTTCACCATGAATGCCATTGCTTCTGTACACAGCCAAACCAGTCCTTAAAGGATCACATTTAACTTCAGCTTAATTTCAGCATACACGTTGCACATGCTTTGGATGCAGGCATTATCCAACCATACAGATTTACACTATGACAGAAGGAATACACGCCCCAAGATTTTAATACAGTAAAATTCTACGTATGCGCTATTGAAACACCGAAGGGTGAGTGTTCAGGGGTGTTAGTTCCATATGAGTTCCACCATATCTTACCAAAGCTTGCTGACCATTTTGACTTCCAACTACAGCTACATAGCGGATCTCATTTGGTGGGCAAGCTATACAAATAAGGTGTGTGTGTATGTGTGTGCTTTATATGCATAACTGGGTATAAACATTGAACAATCTCTGCAATGCTCGTGCACTATATTCACAATCGGAGTGTGTATGCGTGGTGTTCGTGGCGTTTTTGGAGTTTGAAACTTTCACAATTTCTGTCACCAGCGGCATGGCAAGTTGCAAATTGTTTTGCGTCTCTCTTTTTAAGGCAAACTGATGAGCGTGAAGCTATCGACTAGCCGTCTGCGTACAGCGCCGGGAATGGGAGAGCGGACGGGTTGTTATCGGTGCGGGCAGGAAGGCCACTGGTCCAAAGAGTGCCCCATGGACCAGAACGGCTCCTTTGGAGAGGGTCCCATGGGACCCGGTGCCAACGGATTTGGTCCTCCCCGGTTCGGTGGGGGCGGTCGCGGCCGAGGTTTCCACCGAGGCTTCACCGGAGACCCTGGCTTCAGTGGCGGCTATGGCCCTGCGCAAGGCTTCGCGAGAGGGGGTGGCTTCGGAGGCGGTGGACCCGGCTACGGCAGGGGCATGGGCTACGACGGTGCCGTGAGTTATGGGCCACCGGCGGGCTACAACTTCGGCGGTGACCGTAGTACCGTTCAGACGTACGGCGGTGAGGCTGTTTACGGAAACAGCGCGAGCTATGGGGCAGTGCCTGCCTACCCCGTGCGGCACGCTGGCTACGAAGAGAGAGATCCATATGGCGTTGTGGACTTTTACGAGAAGTATCGTGCCCGTCCGTACGGTGCCAACTATTATGAGGAGCGTCGTGGCAACGCCATGCCCATCCCGTCCCCCATCCCTCCTGCCTCGGGGGCCGTCGCGAGGGATCGCATGTCCACCAACACCATTGATCCCTTTGAGCAGCGCCCCCTTCCTACAACGGCCCCCGTGTCTTCCTACTTCCCACGAGATCGAAGTCCCATCCGGCGAGTACCTCCTGCGGCCGAGGGCTACTCGTATGAGCGCTCGCGACTCTCACCGACGTCCTCGCTCAACAGAAGCTCCGTGTACGACGTTTCGCGGGCCAGGGACCCCTATGACCAGTCGCGCTATGCTTATTAACCCGCATATCACCAGGTGAGACCTTGACTTGTAGCGGCCCGGCTATAGTCATAATGTTTTTTTATTCAATGAATTTTTTTATTTAGTTACCAAATAATATTCAATTAGATAAACTGTTGGACGTTAGCCAAAAATAATTCATAATTTGGCTAGTTACTGAGCTGAAGTAAGTAAAACGAGCTGCCTAGCTAGCAGTCTTTTAACTTTGTGGTCTACTTCGGCTACTTGCGTTCTGGGGTACTGTCAAGTGTTAACCCCCCCCCGGGGTAACAGTTATTTTGTTGGGGCCTGATCATACTCAAGTAGCACATGGGGAGTGTAATTATGCAGCTCTATCGCAGCTCAGCCTTTGGCTTGACCGGAGCAGACAGTATATTGGACATGTTGGTGGTGGAGCAGAATGGATTGCTTGTGGTGTAATATGATGTGCTCTTTTTCCAGGTGTTTCTGTGCCGCGGTTCCACAGACGTGCGCTCATTCGTGGCTTTGTTTCGCCTCGCAGTGCCGTTCAACTACAGTGAAATCGGGACGTGCTAAATGTTTGTCTTGTTTGTATCAGTTGACCAACTTTTTCAAAAACCTTTCTCTTCCTTGGACCCTTTTTTTTTCTTTTTTTTTTATTTTAAAGATTTGGATATGTCCTCTTAGATCTCTTACCCAAAAACCTTTGTGTATAACAGCTTCACATTATTTGATGCGAGCTTTATTTTCAGTGTTAACTTTTCTAGCTCTTGTCTAATGTGCTTTTCTTTTCCTACAGAAGACTGCATACAGTGATTTGTCACATTTTGGAAGTCAATAGGACTTAGTTGGATTTTTTAAATAGTCTGGTTGAGCGCTTGCATATATTAGTATGCGTTCTACTAGGCAATATTAGTAAATAGGATTTGAGCTGTTATTAGCGACATTAAAGCTATTTGCGTTTAAGCTCACTGTGGTGTGATGGAGTTCATGACTGAACATCTGTTCTCCGCTTGCAGTAATAAACCAGACATATAAACATCACTAATAAACAATGACACATTTGTTAGCTTGCTTGAATACATTTAAGTATTACTAGTCTAGTATTCCTCTCCCTGCCCTGATTCCATACTAGTTAATTAAAGGCCCCTTTCAAAGACAAATTGTGAATGTATCTTGACATCGATATAAAGAACTCAGTTTAAGTAGTTTTGGCATCTTTAATAACTGGACTCTACCTACATGGGATAGTCACATGATTACTTAACATCCCCCTTCTGCAAACGACATGTGAATATCCCATCACCGTGTCAGTCAGAAAGGAACATGGGGTATTTATTCATAGCGCAGTGTATTCTGTGGATCTCTGTAATTTTGTTAGCTTGGTTTTCAGACCGTGTGAAGTTTTTCTTTGGGGCTGTGGTAATATTTTGAAGCTTCATATATATGTTAGTGTAGGGAGTGGCCAAGACCTCCAAAATGAGTCTTCAGTCTTGAAATGTACTGTGTGAGCGAGCGACATCCACCCTTTGTTTTCATTGTCACTGTTGCGTTTTATTCAAGCAGTTCGTTTAACATTTGCCTCAAAGGTGACATTTATTGTACAGGTTAACTAGAGAACGCCAACAGTTGCAGTTTGTACATGTGAATTAAACTGATACACGCAGTTTTGTTTTGCAAGACGTTAAATTGGTTTAAGAGGAGGCCACAATTCATGTCATTTAAACATTATGCTTTGTGAGGTCACTGTTTAAAATCTTTTTTGCTTTGGTCACATGAACTGAGGAACTGTTCAAATTAGTCATTTCTGTAACCCTTTACTTTTCTCAATAAAATAAAGTAAAATCAAAGTTGGATTTGTGTGCTCTAATTTCTCCACAATTCTGAGTGTTGGTTCACTACACAACTATATACCATGTTTCACTAAAGCTTGAACAGTGGAGTGCAGATATACGACACGTTTGAAGATAAATGATCATGTTGAAGAGGAAGTTGTAGAATCCAGCAGTTAGATTTTACCTATATAACTATTATTTTTTAGAATGCAGTGTTACTGTGAAGGCCTTTGCATTTTATGCAGTTGTGGTCACAGTACATTAGTTTGGATATGCCTAATTTGTAGTATCTTAGCTTTGTCTACTTTTAATTTTGCTGGTACAGTGAGATGTAAATGCTTGATGGTACGTAACATCAGTTCCAGGCTTAAAGTTCAAACCCAAGAACCCTGGTTCTGAAACCATGTCTCCATGTCTACATTAAATATCAGAAGCTTAGTACTAGATTCATCCCATATCTGTCATTATTCTGCGATTAAACAACTGGATTTAGGTGGCTGTGACAGGTGACGTGTGCTTGTGTGATTCGACATTTCAGGGTTCTGACCATTTAAAGGCAAAAATAGTGCTACTACTGGTTTTCAATTATACTCCATTCTCCAGTTTACCACAAAGATTCATGCTTTAATATTCAAATTATAACTCTTATGAGTCAGATATGTCATGAGAAGAACTACACTCCTTGCCTTTAAATGTTTTTTGTATATGAACCAGAGATTACACATTTCTGAATGCACTTTCACTATGAAATACAACCTAAATGTAATGTTTAGATTTTATAATTCCTCTATATGGCAAAGGGTGTTGTGCAGAGAGAAGGCATGCAATTACACAAAAATATGATTTTGTGCTTTTTTTCCCCCTTTATAGCGTGTGATCTCAAATCATCTTCCTGCTCTGAGACTTCTAGAGAAACCAGTATCCACCCTCAGTCTTCAAGTTACTCTCTGTCGCTCAAAGGTAGAGTCTGAACTGGAATTTAATTCCATTTGCAAACCTGTTATTTTTCTCTTTAGGAGGCATTTTATTGGATTTGTTTAATTAGCCTTATTCCTAGGAAGTATGTTGTATGAATGTAGGTTCAAAATCTGTGATTATACAAAAGATAATTTTAAACGTTTTGTTGCATTTATGAATGGCGATGGTGTTTTTCAGAGAAAAATATTGAAATTTAGACATTTACTGCTTTAAACATGCTACGGACAAGGCAGAGAACTTTAGTGCTTCGCTGATTTTGTGTTGAATTCTGCATAGTTTATGGGAAAAGTTTGCTGCAATGTTTTTAAAGGAGTAGTTAAAATCTCACTTTGTTTTAGAGAAATTTACTATTTGTTCTAAAGTCCGTATACGGTTTGTTATATTATTGCATTGTGTTGTTAGATCTTTATTGAAAGCATAAAAGGCATGTAACTTTATTTTATTTATTTAGGTACAAATTCTCAGCCAAGGGGGCTGAAAAACACTGGTACAATGTATATGAGTGAGCAGGAAGTATGATATGTTAAATCATATCTCAGTCTGTTATTTTGCCAGTTTGACCTCATTTTAAACATTATTTTAAAAATATTGTAATACTTAAGTGCATTTAATATTCTTTGTGAATACAGACCTTATCTTTTATTTACAAACCTGTATGAGTTCAGGAAATATACATAAAATTATGTACTGTATATAAGGGGTATTTATCAACCCAGAAGGTACAATCTACTGGATGGTTTGTAACATCAAAGCTCTTGTTATATGGTGCAAAAAATGAAAAGCAGAGATTCCCAGTCAACCTCTTAACATTGATTAGTAATTCACAATACCCACAATACCAAAGACTGGCCTGTGGTTATCAGTTTGTTGTTTTTTTTTGCCAGAGGAACTTAAAGGAGAAAAGAATGTGTCCCGGAAGCAAACAATTTCCTCTGTGAACTAAAGGTGTCATTTTTGGATGTTAAACCAGATTTCTGTTAAACTTATGTTGTCTCTTGTTTCCATGTTTTTTTTTTTATAAAGTTGTTATTCTAATTTTTTTTTAATGGAAACTTTGCTATTGTGAATGAACACACAACAAAAACACAACAAATTTCAATGTTATTAATCTTAAGAATTGATCAAAGGCTTACATGGATCACAAAGTAATGCCAGAAAACAATTTTGATGTCTACTTCAATTTGTTTTCTTAAGACAGGAGTGATGCCCTTCAGAATGCATGCTTTTAAACCTCTTTAATTTCACAACTGTACTCATTTCAGGTAAATTGTTGATGACGTTTAGAATTTAGAGATTAATTGTCGACACACCAAAGCAATGTGTTCTCTGCATTTAACCCATATGTGACGATGTGACATAGCAGGGGGCAGCTAATTCAGCGCCCGGGCAGCAGTGCTTGGGGGCGGTACTTTGCTGGTTAGGGATTCAAACCTGCAATCTTTCAATTACAAATGCAGGTCCCTAACCATTAAGCCACCACTGCCCACTGTTGACCATATCTTACTAGTAAATAGTTTAAAAAAAAAAAAAAAAAAAAGACTTGCCAAAACCAAGAAACATCTAAATATTTTTGACTTGTTATATTGTGAAAGGTTTTGCACTGTAAAGTACATACTTCATTTATGGTGGCCTGCAGTACATACTTCATTTATGGTGGCCTGCAGTACATACTTCATTTATGGTGACCTGCCAGAAGCGTAGACGTCCATCCATCCTCTAAAATCCTGTCAGGTTCATAGGGAACAGAAGCCTGTCCAATCAGCATAGGGCTCAAGGCTGGGGTACACCGTGGACAGCATACCAGTAGTGTAGATTTGTATTTTATAACATAAGGAAGCAAAATTACTCACTTGCTGAGGGACTAGACACGCTGCATTGTTGGCAACAAAGTGTATTCATCTTCACAAAGGTTTTTTGATCATTTGGAGAATGGTGAATTTAAGTTGTTTGCATTTTTGGTTGTCTTAATCATTTTAAAACATGGTACTTTTGGTGTCCACAGTTTTAAAGGCCTAGTCTCTTCAGCTTTCATTTTTGGTCATTGTGCTTTATTTTGGGAGGACTTGCTCTTTTTGTCAAGCACCTTGCCCGTTTGTTGTTCTTCTAGAGCTGGTTTAAAATTGATTATTTTGCTAAAAGACATCTGGGGTGTGGTTGTGTCTAACTGGTTCTGCCTGTCTGTGTGTTTTGGCAGAACTGGTTGCCTACAGAAAGCCTGATTTAGTGTAGCCTGCCCTTCTCTGGAAAAAAAAAGTGTGTAAAAATGGGGAAATATTAACCTTTTCCAATATTTAAAGAGGGGCTCTGGCACCATGCAGTGAAATTTGGTCTGGTTTTTATTGCAAATTTTCTTACTAACCATTATTAAAATATGCATGAAAACGCGGGGCGTATTTAAACCATATGAAAATACCCGGATGTTATATCACTGTTAAAAAGAAACGGAATGTGGTTGCAATAGAAGGATAGTATATTTTCGGTATTGCCGTATTAGTCAAGTACTATTCTTAAAACATGCACGCACATTTGTTTTACATATTAATTAAATAAACGGAGTCGGATTTCGGCGTCCGATATCGCTGTAGGGTTAAGGAGCCCATTAAAATCTCCGATGCAGTTCGGGGCGGGTGACCATGCGGATTTGGGGGGATGAAGGCTTTGTTGTTCTTCGCAATGCTTACTTAGAAGTACCGTTTCATATGCGTTGAGTATACGCTCCGCTATCCTCCATTACTGGTGTTTTGTTGATTAAGCAAACGACCGCAAGACTTGGTCTTGTATTAATAGATAATTTTTTAAATAAAACGTTCCGCTTCTAAAAAAAAAAAAAAAGAGAGAGCGACCAGGCGCAATAAAGGCCGCGGTGGGCGGTACTTTGAAAGCGGCCAATGAAAAGAACACATTTTTACATGACAGCACAACGCACCAATAGGATGGCGCATAGAGGTTGTCGGTGCGCTTTCCGTGGTTTGAGGGCGCCATACACGCATAATTCACTTAGTACACCGGAACTAAAGAAAGTTCTAGGAGTCGTGAGTTTCTTTTCTTTGAGGCGTCCGTGTATTAAGCGTGTGCGTTTTAGAGGACGGAGCCGATTGCGAAGGTTCTCGTTTCTGACCTGCAATGGCGACGGGAGCAAATGCGACTCCTTTGGGCAAGCTTCATCCTAGTATTGGCGCAAAGCGGGGCTTTGAAGCCGGGCCTGGCGCTGGGGTAATGGCACCACCGAGCCCTCCGGTGTCGTTCGCGGCCGCTCAAAATGTGCAGCAGCCACCACAGTTACCCGTTAATTTTCCGCAGGCACAGCAATTCACTCTAATCGGCGGAGCGTTCCCGCAGCCGCAGCAATCGCAGCCGAGTGCCGGGATGCAGCCGTCTCCGGGAGGTGGAGGTAAAGCAGACCGTCGAGGATAATGGTGCCGTTTGAGGAGGGAGAAGGGGGGGTTACAAATGGCTGCCATCTTGATCTTGCTAATTCGTAACTTATTATGCGCATTGGGAATTCGGCGGTCACTCAAAACGGCTCAGCTTGATAATGAACCGTGTGGTGGTTAAAGACGCGGTGGTTACGTAAAGCTGGCCGTTTTTCCGCCGCGGGAGGGGGGGGGGGTGGTTTAGCTGTTAGCCGTTAGCCGCTAGCTCGGCGGGATCGGCGCTGCCACGCGCCCCGTCCTTCACGCGGCCGACCTGCTGCCGTTTAACCTCGCGAGCCGCACGTGTCTCTGTCGCCGCGTCGGCGATGCCGCATAAAGACCAAAGTCCGGCGGGGTGAGGAGATGATGTGCGGGGAAAAGCGCAGTTTGAGCGGGGAGACGAGTCGAGCTGGTGGTTTGGGACTGTCGCGGCTCCAGCGCGCTCGTGAATAGGCCGCTATAGTGGTGCACCACTTAAAGGGAGTTGAACAAAGTGACTTACCCGTCATGTCCCGATTTCCATTTTTTCCCCATTTTCACACCCTTTGACTGTAACCCCGAGCCCTAACGCAGCGAAACAAAACATTCGAAATAGAATCGGACTTATCAGGATGATTTAGGTAGACATGCTTAAGTCGGTGATAGCAGGCACCAAAACGAGGTAGGTTTGTATACAGGCTGTGGCCTCTGTCCTGACCAGCAGGATGTTTGTTGCACAGAATGGGTGGCCGTGCGGACAGTACCTTTTTCTTAACTCAGTGCAGGAAGCCCGGTGTGTCCGACGGAAATGGCCGGTCAGGTCTAAATCGACACGTTAGAACTGTTTGTTCCGATGTTGCACGTTGAGTCATGTAGACATGTTTGTGGGTAGTTTGGTCCGGTGTGCTCGGTTTTTGGGTTGTTTCCATGATCTGTGAAATATTCAAGTACAGTAAAATTTTGTGTTGCTGTGCATCTTACCAGAGCTAGCCAAAAAAATGTAATCGGCACATACAAAATGATTTACACTTGATTATGAGCAGATGGCATAAGGGCATACTGCTGGTCAGAGAAACAACGTCACAATTAAGTAATAAGAAACCACAGCTGGTTTCTTTCTGGAGGCACTTAGACTGCCTCAGTAGCAGAAACTGTTTAATCATCCTCAAGTTGGTAAATGTCATTTACTGCCTTTAATCTAGGCATCTGTGGGTCGTCTTGTCTGTCGCCTTGCCCATCTGGGGGGCTTTGGCACCTCCTCCATCCTAGTCCAGATGGATGATCAGAAGATGGATGGAACTGTGAAGGGCTTCTTCGCTTAGTTCGCTTGTCTAAAGTGATCCTATTCAGTCGCTTCTTTAACGAGAGTAATTTTAGCAGTTCTCAGGAGGGCACAACCCACAAAATATTGATCATCAGCTACCACACCATCTGCTGGCATTAGCCGTCTATTGGTGGCGTAATCCGCTGCGCGTGTAAAGGGCTATAGTGTAAGTTGTGGTTTTTAAATGTTCAGATCATTGATGAAGCTGTTTCGAGTTTATGGTACCCTGTGCACGGATAATAAATGGAGGAATGGATCCTAAAGACTGAAGCGGATATCTCTTTGTAGAATTTGGCCAGAAAAAGGGCCGTAAAAGGAGCCGTTGGAGTAGCGAGACCCCTGACCAGAAGACGGTGATCCCAGGCATGCCTACAGTTATCCCCCCTGGTCTCACCCGTGAGCAGGAGAGAGCCTATATAGGTAAATTTGTTTCCATATTTTACCTTTTAATGTCTTTCACTGTATTTGAATTATTACAGATGTTAGATTGTCTCTCCACCATAGGCAAAGCCAGCATAATTTGATCATCTGTGTGTTTTGCTCTGTTGGTTATCCTGTTTAATTTCCTCTTTGCGCATCGGGGAGATGTTTAACACCTTGTTTGTTTATTTATTTTTCATTTTTTTTGGAACCCCCCCTCCCTTTCCAGTTGTTTGTATGCAGTGCTTCAGTGTGTTCTCAGCAACCTAATCTGTGTCATCTGCTGGTCTCTGTGCAGCCTGACACATGCCTTTTCCATCTTCTGTATAGCGTTTCCGTTTTTATTAGATAAAGAAATTTTAAGGAATACGTTTGTCATTTTGATTTTGGCGTGCAAATAAGTCCCATTATGAGAGTGTGCAGAAAAACATGAAACGGGGGCAATGTGGAACTGTTTTAAGAATGTATTGTGCATAGTTTTGTTGTCATGTACATAATTAAATAGTTCTAGTGGTAGCTAATGATGCTAAACTTTGATAGCATAACAATGCATGATGTTAAGATTTTGTACATTATTGCCTGTGCATTAACCAAGAAAAGGAAGTTTTCTGTCAATGCCTGAGTACACTGGCCAGCAAGTAACACGGCATAGATGTCGTTTTCTCCCAAATTTATTTTTTTCGTCTTATGGAGCCGTCTAATTTTAATCTGAAGTTTTTTTTTTTGTATGCTAGTCAAACCTAACAGCTGAATTTGAAGGCTTTTTTTAGTCTGATGTACAGCTAAGCATTTAACAATGTCATAGAAAGTGTGCTTTGTTTTTGTTTTGGGGTAAAATGTTCTGTAAATATTCATACAGGTTCCTGGTTGACTGTGTTAGCAGTAAATGTTTTGTGGAGAGATGTGCCGTGTGTGAATGTGTCTGACCAAAACCCCGAGCTGGCATTGAGTAACTGCCGTGTGCTTCCTCAGTGCCCCCCTGGCACGTCGCACTATGAGGGTGCCTGCTTGCTAGCTCCCCCCTATAAGTTTTAGGTGGATATCTTTTGCCGCCCTTAATGGCCGTTTGAACTAACTTTGAAATGTGTGTTAGCCTGTCTGTAAATTGACTTGCCATCTCTCCTATGCCAAGGCTGTTTAAGATGTCCTTATGGTGGTCATATATTGATATGTAAGACCTCAGTGCCCGTCTTGGTTGTCCATGCCAGGAAGTATAGTGGGCAGCGTCCTTGTCAGTTTCGTCACCTCATGAATATTGGTCTCGCCGCGTCGTCTGGGAGAAGCACTGCTTATTCTGACGTGGGCAACCAACTGCCATGAGACCGGGCCACCTAGAATTGCTGTAACTACATGGGCTATACATAGGTGTTCACTTCTGACAGCTTGGATGGAAAGTGATGGTGACTTTCCTCTGTGGAGACAGGGACAGAACCTCGGATCTTCTAACAAATTGCTATTTAGGAAGCCTACTTGGAGAAGATAAGTCGTGTAACAGTACTTCAAACGCTTCATTGGTTGACTGTCATGCAGCTTGAGAGAAAAAAGGGCAGAATTTACCCAGATTCAGTAATGTGGGTAGAGAGTTTTTATTAAGATAATGAAGTTTGAAAATTACAACAGCTATAGGTAATTTCCCCCCCCCCCCCCAAAAGTTGTACATCTTGATTTGTTTAGTGCTATTATCGGTTTTGCCTTAACAGTTAGATGCACGAATCCCCTAAAGCTCATCTTGCACACCAGTCATTTTCTCCTGCTGACATGGTAGCCTGGCTCACGGTTCATCTTTTGTGGTTTCATTATGTTCAGGGCTTATATCTGGAGTATTACTTGAAGGGTTTAGGGAGAGAGAAACAAGTCTGTGGTTCCCCAAGTTGCAATTCCCTAGAGTAAATGTGAATCAAAGTGCGATTGTTCTGTAGTTTTTTGTTCTTTTTTGTACCTTGTATACACTGTAATAATGGGGTAATGTCATACTGACTATCAGCTTCCTTATTTTGGATCTTGTCTTAACTTCTTTCTAATTTATTGCTGTACTTATTGCTTATATTGAATACTCAGTGTTCTTTTTGGTTTTCTTTTTTTTTGGCTAATCATATCTTTTTCCATTCTTCTTGTTTTCTTTCATAACCTGATTTCTTCCAGTCCAACTGCAGATCGAAGACCTGACTCGTAAACTGCGTACAGGAGACCTGGGAATCCCCGTTAATCCTGAGGAAAGGTTGGGCAAAGCTTCTAACCCGCGAACAGTAACGTTCTCTTTACCGTGTTGTTGACCTTGAAACCCAGTGTTCAGAAGCACCTCTTCCAGAGCCTCTAAAAGCATAAGACTTTCTGAAAAGCTGAAAGATTTCGGGAATGGCGAGTACTACTGGATACAGCAGCAGCCTGCCTGTTGTGGAGAGCCGTCTTGTGCGCCGATGTTTGTCCCGCACTATGCAAGTTGCTGCTCTATCGTACCATAACACACCACTTCTTGCCTGCTTGATTATTGGTCAAATTGGTTTTACCTCAGACAAACAGATTAAATGCTGCCACTTATCAGATTCCTGGCAGTATTTGTGCATACAGGAGGATGTCTTAAGGTGTGTTTAGCATTCTGCAGAATTTTTTTTATTTTATTTTTTTTTTCTCCCCACCCCCAAAAATTTTTTTGGATGTCGCTAGATCACGACTGCCAACTAACCTTCCCGCCACAGGATCGCCATTTATCAAAACCCCGGGAGACTTCTGAACAGTGTGTTAACTTGTTGTGCCGCAGATTTTAGGTCGCATCCACTGATACATGCAGAGCATTGAGATAATAACACGGGCGTCGGCTGAGAAGCTGTAGTCTTCCTCGACCTTGATATATAACACAAGGTGTTGGAAAACGCAAATATTGTGGTAAACATGCAGAATCTGCTTTAGCGCTAAGTTAGGTGGGTCTACATACACGGTCTGCCTTCGTGGTCATTTTAAAAGCCCTTTCCCCGCGGTAGTTATGAAGTCTGAGTTTTGGGACTCATTCTACATAGCTTTGCTGTCTGGGACTTGCCTGATGCTTGCATGCATGCCTCCTATGAACCTGTCAGATGCCTGCAGCTGTAGGAGCACATCTGCTCCCTGATTGGCTGTAATTCTCAGACAAGGCACTGTACAGTGCGTGTAGAAGGTAGCGGGTGGGTGGGGGGAGGTAGCGGGGAATCTATTCACTGAGCACATCCTGCTTTAAAGGCATCCGGGCAGGTGTGGGGGGTGTTGCAGGCAGCCCAGAATTGGGAATATCTTAATTGGGCTGGACATCAAGTAAAACTGTTGGAACTGAATGTGCAGGGTGTCTTGGCACAGCTGGCATTTCCAGTGAGCTGACTCGTCACCTGGGCCTGTGTATGGTGTTAACATGGAGGTGGGATTGTCAGGACCCCATCGAGCCAATAACAAAGGTTTTCCATAGATAATAGGGCCGATTCCTAATGCATGTTAATGCACGATTATTATTTTTGAAGATTATGAAAGATCAATGGCCGCGTTGTCAAGATAAATTCTTCCTCTTTCCAGCAGTGGAAATAGATTATACCTATAACTGCGAATGACTTTCTAATCATTAATGCATTTCTATACAACACTGAGTGAAGATACTTCTCAAATTAATGTATTTAGCCATGTGCTAATTTTTAGGCTACTTTTGCGTGTGTTTTTCCCCATACGCTTCACTGCTGAATGAATTGACTTTCATGGGGTTACAGAATTCATGGCGGTTGTCTGTGGCTGCTGTCATTGTCATTTATGGGTCTCCATAAAATGTCAGGGGACTCTCAGATCTCAGCGTTGCAGGTGTGCTGCACTGGAGGGGAGAACCGCCTGATTTAATGACCCGGTATCTCTTCTCACCAAAACATGATCGCTTGTTTGCTTGCTAGTTTGCTAAGCAAGTCTCCCTGCTGTAACTCCATGGGAATTTTACAGTTTTCAACCATTTTTTTTGTCTTGTCTAATGGACTCTGAACAGCTCACTAACTGGATTTTACAGAGGCGGCAGACATTCCAGGAATGTCAGTGATGTAAAGACACGCAGAGTCATAAACCTTACAGGTTTCTCATCGCTGAATATACATATATATATTTTTTTCTGTGCTAATACGGGGGTTGCTTCTGTATCTTATTTCTGTATGTTTTTCACGCACCAGCCGCAAAAAGCTCATTTTGAGAGGGACGTGCTGGGCTAAACGGCCTTTTCTCTAACCCAATTCCCCCCTCTAACCTCCTTCAGGTACAAAAGCTTTTTACCCGGCCCTGCAGGTGCGAAAGGGCATCAGCAGCCTTGTGAGAAAGGAACCTGGCGTAATCATTTTTAATCTAGATTTAAACCCGTGTGAGACCACGCCTTTCTCTTAAACAGAACGATAACTGGTGTAGTCTAAATGTTGTCCTGTAGATAAGACGCTCTTATTAAAAGGCTGGCTGTAAGCTGAAGCCTCTTTGCGACTCCTAACTCAATTTGCAGCACTCCTCTCGAGCACACCGATCGAGTCCCATTCTTGTACTTGTTATTGGTGGTAACCATTGCAGATACCGTGGAGAAATTTGCAGGGCAGAGTTCCAAGCCAAAGAGCTGTGGAAAATGAGGCACAGGATTCACTGTTGGGTGTTTTTTTTTCAGTGTGGTAACTATATATGTGCTTTTTTTTTCTTTTCTTTTTTTGGTTCCCTCCGGAGGGAGGGAAATGCTCACGGATGTTCGCTGTGTTCTGTTCCCGTCCCTGCCCCAGGTCCCCCTCCCCTGAGCCGATCTACAACAGCGAAGGCAAGAGGCTGAACACACGAGAGTACCGCACTCGCAAGAAGCTGGAGGAGGAACGTCACACACTCATCACCGAGATGGTGGGGCTCAACCCCGAGTTCAAGCCTCCTTCTGACTACAAGTATGTACCGCCCCAGGCTCCAGTGAGTGAGACGCTGTCGGGCTCTTTCTCTGTGACGCTAAAAAAAATCGTATCTGTACTGCCCCACGAAGGCAAAACACAGGAACTAAAATATTGTTTGAGGGAAAACCGGGACTGAGTCCCAATTTCAGTCAATGTGGCAGTGTGCTCTAATCTTCCTACTGCAATACAAGGTTGCCGCTGGTACAGAGGTTAATGTCCATATCTCTCAATCTTCTGTTTTCAGGCCACCGGCCAGCAGGGTCAATGACAAAATAATGATCCCTCAGGATGAGTACCCAGAGATCAATTTCGTTGGCTTGCTCATTGGACCACGGTAAGACGGCTGTATCACGGCTTTCTTCTTAAAGGAACTCAACTGTCTCTGGGTCTCTCTGTTTTATCGGGAATGTTCCCATGACCCTTGGCAGCTGAGGTCTGTGAGCAGACTGGAAAAGTTCATGTACAGGAACTTGGTTCATTGATTTGCATTCACAGCATTTTAGTGTGTAATAAGCATCCGGTCTTGTAGCCTGCTGAGATGTGGTTGCACTGATCTGTTTCACTGTTACGATCGAGACGGTGTGGAGCAGCATTCCAGGGATTATTAGATGTTAATTTGAGCGTGTAATGTCATCTTTGCTTTTGATGTGTTCTAGCTTACAGCAGTGTTTTGCAGGAGGTAATTTCCATTGTTTGATACTTGGGCTCCCTCTGTGTGCCACAGTGGTAACACCCTGAAAAATATTGAGAAGGAGTGCAACGCGAAGATCATGATTCGTGGGAAGGGCTCTGTCAAGGAGGGCAAAGTGGGCCGTAAAGACGGACAGATCTCAGCCGGAGAAGACGAGCCTCTGCATGCTCTCGTGACCGCTAACACCATGGAGAACGTGAAGAAGGCCGTGGAGCAGGTGTGCCACCATCTCCTGAGCTTTGTCGCGATTTTCTGGAGCTCCATCAGGAAGCCTAGTTGTTGGCGGTATTGGGGAATGTGCTTAAGCGGTCCGGCGTCCCACCTCTGCAGATCAGGAACATCCTGAAGCAGGGGATCGAGACACCGGAGGACCAGAACGACCTGCGCAAGATGCAGCTCCGGGAGCTCGCCAGGCTGAACGGCACGCTGCGGGAGGACGACAACCGGTACGCCCCCGCCGTGCTCGGGGAACAGCGTGTTCAGGCAGTAATTACCTGCAGCTGAAAATACCACCTGTCGGGGGGGGGGGGTGTTAATCCGCGGGTGCCGGGCGATGCTCACTGTGGCTTTTGCGGCCCACAGCGTCCTGAGGCCCTGGCAGAATTCGGAGCCGCGAAGCATCACTAACACCACGGTGTGCATGAAGTGCGGAGGCGCGGGACACATCTCCTCCGACTGCAAGTTCACCAGGTACCCCGCCCCGCCCCTCCCTGCTCTGGAGGCTTCTGTCCACTTGTCTTGGGTTTCTCTGCCGTGGTAACATAGTTGAATTTGCTGTTATACGGCGAGTTTTGTGCCTGTCCCTGGTAACCGTTCTGTCCCCCCCCCCCCACAGCTCCTTTGCCCCCAGAGCAGGCGAGCCGCAGTCAGCTCAGGATAAGGCACGAATGGACAAAGAGTATCTGTCCCTGATGGCAGAGCTGGGCGAGGCCCCCGTCCCCTCATCCACCGGGGGGTCTTCCCGTAGTAACCCCAGCGGCCCACGGGGGTCAGGGCCCAGCAACAACCAGCCCCCTCCGGTGAGTCCCCCCCCAGACCAGACAAGTGTGTTTTTGAAGGGGGGAGAGGGCATCGAGTTTGACATTCCCCGTGTGTTTTTATTTTATTCAGAATCGCCCGCCCTGGATGAACAGTGGCCCTTCAGACAGCAGACACTTTCCCAGCATGCATGGCGGCCCAAGCAATCATGGGGGCCACCACAACTTCCCCCCTCCCATTCCCAGCATGGGGGGGATTCCCATGCCACCCAATCACAATGGGCCGCCCCCGCCCTGGATGCAACCACCCCCACCTCCGATGAATCAGGGGCCTGGGCCACAAGGACACCCCCCTATGGGGGAGAGTTACTATGGTAATGGTTCCTTCATCCACATTTTTTTCAAAAACTAAATTGCGACTTGTTGCATGTAATGGCTTATTAAATGAACTGCATTAGAATGCGTTGGGTTTAGTGTGTGAGTCTGGGTGTGAAAGATGGCTAGCTAACTGTTTAATCGTTGGTGTGTGTGAGCTCTGTTTTTAAGCATGTTCAGAGAGTCTGAATCTCATGACTTAGGGTCATGGGAACTGCATGTCTATTGCAGGAACGGGCCCCCCCACCACCCGGGGGAGGCCTGTATGAATGCAATGGCCTCGTTAACATTTCTCTCTCTAATTCCTAAAGGTGTTTCCTCTGACCTACCTATAGGTATGATGCCTCCGCCCATGGGGATGATGCCTCCACCCCCGCCCCCTCCCAGCGGCCAGCCGCCCCATCCCCCGTCCGCCCCCATGCCCCCCTGGCAGCCGCAGGCGCCCCCGCCTCCCCCGACGAGCAGCATGGTGACCAGCGCGCCGTTGCCATGGCAGCAGAGTGAGTGTCCCTTCCCGGCTGTCTCACGCAGTCACCCACCCATCTGTTTCCCAGTTAGCATGTGCTGAATGTGAGTGATTTCCAGTGAGCGCAGGGCGACGTGCAGACCTCGGTGCCAGGTCTGCTGTGGGGTTTCTGTGTGTGCAGCTCAGCCTTGTGCCACATTGATCTCCCAGTGTCTAGGACTGGGGCCCGTCCCAGCAGAATGGAGGAGGCATTCAGCATCTCCCGTCCTCTCCCACTCTCCTGTCTGTCTGTCTGTGTACATGCTGCTTCAAACGTGATCTGACACCATCCCTGTATCCTGCAGATACCACCACCACCTCCAGTCCTGGCTCTGGCAACCTGCCTCCATGGCAACAGCAGCAGTCTGCAGGAGGGGCGTCTGCCCAGCCCCCACCCCCCATGGGCAGCTCGTCTTTAGTGCCCCCTCCGCCTGGGGTCAACCCCCCTTTGCCGCCTGGTGCCCCGCC
>JAODKC010000051.1:2222839-2244117 GCA_026777985.1 Mormyrops attenuatus | reverse complement strand
ACTTGATTCCACACGCCGTACGAGGCATATTAATCTCCTCTCATTAGTCTTGTATAGTCTGTACACAGACCGAAGGACTATATAATTTCACAAGTCTTTCATAGGTTTATAGTTTTATGTACATGTCATTGACAGAGTTTAATTTAAAGGGAAACGCCATTTGGAAAAGTACTGGGATGATTTTGGGAGCTTAGAGCCTGCAGTTAACGTAGATTCCTCAGTGGCGTAGTACGTTTTGGTCCAGTTTGGTCTCTGACCCTTCATTCTCCACAAAGTGGAAGTGTTTGCCAGGTCTGTTTTTCACCTGCTGGCGACCAAGTTTGCTTTGAAATTGTAGCCCAGGTGCTGTTTAATTACCCCTAAGGAAGTGTTTTTGTAAAATGCAAGAGATTTTAAAGCCTCTAGTTCGCAGCCTGCTTCCTTGCACCAGCGGCTCAGTATTTGTGTTAAGCGTCTAGACGGATTAAGAGTGATGCAGAGAACAATCCCTGCTGCACATCGATCTGGAGACGGTAGGAATTCTCATCTGTGGCATCTAATATTGAGGATCTACAGCATCATTGCAAATGATGGACGTGCACTTCAGCTTAGTCCACAAACGATTGAACTTCTTGACATTTTCTGTGGGCCAGAAGCTTCAGTAAGGGGTTTCATTAAGATGGTCCACCTTACACTGAGCTCTTCGGTTAACTCGGGCACCAAGCCAAACCAGTAATTTTATGCCAAAGCAGTAAATGCTTTGCAGGGAAATGCTCCCCCCTTTTTATTTTGTGGAAGACTGAGTTGTAAATCGACTTGATGTTAAGTTTCAGAACACAGCCCTCTGTTAAAATGCATATATATATATATATATATATATATATTTTGTCTGATTGCGATTCTCCTCATGGCTGTACTGTGAACGACCCCCATTGTTTCGTGCAGGCCGTACGCCCTCATAGTCTCTGCATTCATGCCTTTTACGCTTTTTAATTAGCAAAGTTTGTTTGTCAAGTCATCCAGTTTGGGCAAAGTTTTTAGACTTTTTTTTTTTAATTTGCTGGACAAAAAGATTGCCTTTCTACTGACTATAGATTTATGCTTGGAACATCTGAAGAGATGAACCGCCGAACAGACTCCTCCACTTGGTAGAAAGCCGTATATATTTTGTCCTTTTGAAGCTGTATTGTCTCTTCACATGAATCCTGCTGTGATGCTCTTCATGTTGTACCCTTGATTGTAAAATGTTACGGTTTGCAGTTGAAAGCTTTGTAAGCTGTTTTTCTTGTTTTTTTCCATTGTCTTGTGCATAAATTCTTACCTTTTTGTGCTTATTTTTGTTAGCCTTCACTTGGTAAGAATAATTGATCCCAGGGGGTTACGATTGTCGGCATTCGATTCCTGCCCTAAAGATTAAGGCACCTGCAGATATGCCGGTCCTTAGGTGAGGTGCTGAAGCGCTGTGCTTTAAACACTAACCTTTACCCCCACCCTGTGTGAAGTCTCTACTCCCTGAATTTTCTTTTCGCTTTTTCTTTCCACAATAAAAGCTGTCATGCACATGTAAACTGTGCGTTTGTAGAACACGTCTGCTTTTGTGTGGCTGTAAGTCGATTTAGTTAAGGTTTGAAATCATACCAGGATGTAATTTCCTGTGATAAAATGGTCAACTTTTTTTGTTTGCGCTGAGATTATTACTCAACTCTCGAGTTATTAGCGAAAGAGTCCGATACTTGGGTTTAAACAGCTAATTTAAAGGTTCACACTGGTCATTTGCGGATAAGATTGACCAACCCTGCTCTACGTGTTATACTCGTACATTTGTTCTCATTTCCAGTAGGGCTGTAGCCAAAAATACATTTCTTGGGTGGTCTGGTGGCCATACCAGTAGGTCAGCATCGGAAGATGGAGGGGGGGGTACATGTCGCCGATCGGGCCCCTGAAGCGAATCTCGACGTGTGTTGAGAAAAGTCATTTTACAGCTACTGCCTGATCGGTAACACGTTTTACATTATTTCAGTACGTGGCTAAGTACCTGCCTTCAAGTGGATGGTTGCATACGCACGTAAGAACTTAGTTCTCGTTTTTTTTGTTGGCATATTTCTGCGGGTTTAATCCCCAGTGGAGCGTTCTCGTGTTTTGCGCCGGGCAGGGGAGGCGTTTGGAAGCTGTCCTTCTGGAGAAAGTCAGAGGCGCTATTAATAGCTCATTGATCATCTTACACGGGACAGTTAAATAGTTGTAATGTCGCCTGCTGGGAGTCGTTGGACCGCTACATGCACGGTTTTATTGAGCCTATTTTTATATTGAAGAGATTTGCTTGCATTTTATTTGGGATGGGCGACGAGAAGTTAACATCTGTACTTTTAAGAGGGCCTTCCCCACTTTTAGTTTATTGCACTGTCAAGTGTATAAAGGTGCTTTCCAAGTGGAAATAGCACCGCTTACTTCCACCGGACGTGCGCGGCCGCCTTTTAAACGGGCTGCAGAATGACCTTCGCGGAAAGTCAATTGGCTCCAGATATGGGGAAACCCCGCCCTGAACCCCGGAGGAGGGACGGCGTCCTTAAAGTCGGGCATGCGGGGGCCGGGGCTGCCTTTCCCCCGCTGTGGAGTGACTGCTGCAGCCGCTGTCCGCACCATTTTAGCGTTTCGATCAGCCTCTTCTGCAACCCGGAGAACAGGGGCGTTTGCCGGCCGCCGAAATGTCACGACCGCTATCGGATCAGGAGAAGAGGAAGCAGATCTCGGTGCGAGGGCTGGCCGGTGTGGAGAATGTGACGGAGATCAAGACCAACTTCAACCGGCACCTGCATTTCACGCTGGTCAAGGACCGAAACGTGGCCACCAGGCGGGATTATTACTTCGCCCTGGCAAACACCGTCCGCGACCACTTGGTGGGCAGGTGGATCCGCACGCAGCAGTACTACTACGAGAAAGACCCCAAGGTAAGCAATCGCGCAGGAAAAGCCGTCTGGCCATCAGTGATCAGCTTAACATTGTGGCCAGTCGTCTGCCGAGTGCCGTTCATCTAAAATTACCGCTGGGGAGATGCAATGATTGTGCAAAACTGACTTCTACCAATTAGCGCCACTGCAAAAATCCAGTGGCCAATTCATGTGTGTTTATTTGTACAGGTGGTGTCATACTTTTTTAACTTGGCACCGTATTTCTGTTCTGCTCAGCTTGGCTGAGTATCTGCAGGAGCTGCGACTGCTCTTGCAACGGGGTCAATGACGTTGAAATATTGTGAGAGTAACTTTTTAGACGTTACCACCTCCTGGCTGTTTCGTAGAATGTATTAGAACTAATCAAACTGTATTGATATTTCCTGTAAGTTATATGAACAAATTCTTTTCCTAGCTAAATTGGATTCTCAGATGCTGGGTATCTTGCGTTTGGGATATAGGCCTACGTGATGTGTAATATTAGTACGCAAACATCATAAACTATCCGTTATTTTTGGACATATGGCATCCCATGTTTTTTTTAAGGATGCAAACTGTCTGCCTTGTGATTAAATACTTGCAAGTATTATTAAACATGTAAGATATTAGTTTTAAATGTATCTCCTTTTTTAAAAAAATATTGGAGATGGTTGTCTAGTGACTCAGCATTGTCTTTACATGTTTACAACATCTGTGTGAATGAAATTTGATACCATGACATTTCTGTCACACAGCTGTTGGGGGGGGGGTTCATGACATTTCTGTCACACAGCTGGGGGGCGGGGGGCGGGTTCACCCGGGATCAAGTTGGGATGCTACTCTCGATTTGAAGTTGAAATTTAAAAATACCCCTGACCTTTTAATGTTCCTCTCAGTCCATCTGCTGAATTCTATCGATTAATCCCCAGAGGAACGATTTACTTGGTAACACATTAGTTGACGGAGCACAAATAATTATTACTGTTGTATTAATTAGCCACAGACCAACTCTTAGTCACATACTGATCTCATGTTAAAACGTGCGTCACGGTTCATTAATGATGATTTATCTCAAGCAGTTACTATGTTTGTTACTATATCTGTTAATTCTGTAAACCTGTATGAACGACTGAAGGAACCAGTCATGAATAACACAAGTGAAATACTGATCTCGTGTTTGTTCATCAATAATGAATCGTGATGCATCAATCAAGTAAAATGTTGCCGTTTACTCTCCCATGTTAAGTATGTATCTCAATGCTCATCCCATTGAACAACCCAAAATAATGTAGTCTAGCTTATTGCATTTTCAGTGGTATCATTCTAAAGTAGAGAAAGCTATTTTGGGACTCTTCTGCTATAAAGGAGACAAATCTCTAGCATTTCTTTGCCAAGACTTCTGTTTTTCTCCATGCATTTTATGTCATCATGTTATCGTTTTTCAACTGCTTGGATCAAAGTGAACAGCCGTCTGCCAGATACTTGGTGCATCTCATTCCGTTGCTATAGATGCAGTTCTGAAGGTGTTTCAGCTGGGAAGCAGAACTCAACATTCTTTGTTTTACATAATGTTTTGCACTTACATAAATATTGCACGATGTATAAATAAAAATCCACATTTTCTCGTACTATATGCAGTACAGAAGTAGTGCATTAAGATACTTTGCTGTTATATATGAAGATGTAACATTCATGAGGCCTAAAATGAATCCTGTTATACAATGCAGCGCCTTTATTGGTTGGTGAATCCTGTGCTATGAATCGGTTCCCCAGAAATTCTGGGTATGCCAAAGACAGGACCTCAGTGCACGAATGGAGCCTACATTTTCGGCCGGACGCTTTAGCTAGTATCTCGTTTCCTCTTCTCTGCCTGTGACCCAGGGGGCGCACATGGCACTGACTGTGTCTCGACAGCCGCTCGGATAATGAGGTGCCCGTATCCCGTGGCTTTTCTTCAGCTGCCTGTTTTTGCAGTATTTGAGCTCCGTCGTGTTGCGAGAAGCCCAGACTCTGACGTATCGCCTGCATTTAATGAGGACCCCGCTACACCAGCCTTTGACGCTTTGGCTCTGAGAGGAATTCCCCGTGTCCTGCATTGCTTTCCTACTTTATGGTGGAGCGTGGTCTCTCGGTCCCTTGCAAATTTTTGCCACCTAATATTACTCTATAATTCACCTCAACTGAAGCATATTCATGTCTCATGTTTTCTTAGCTGCAGCTGTTGGAGATTTCCAAGAGCATTTTTGGCTTGGGGTGGACTGCTACCCGTTATAAAACGTGTCAATTGGCCAAAAAGGTTCTTTTCGTTTTTCCCCCAAAATCGTTAATTTTCTTTTAACATCTATAAAATGTCATCTATGGAATCGACCATCCTATGGAATTTCAGGGGTGATATTTTTTCTATCAGTTTAAGTACCCGTAAATGAATTACTGTTCTGCCAGGTCTATACATGGTATCTACTCTGCATCTACTTGCTGTCTTTCCCCACATTTCTCCTCCTTGTAAATTTAAAAGTGCAGTAAGATGTTTCTGTCCTCTGTATTATCTTCAAAACTGCACCAAAACTGACCAAACTGCATTAGATTACATATTGACATCTGACCATGTAAACATAAATATTGAAATATACAAGAGTGGTGATAACGTCTCGTTCACATTTTGAATGGTAGGCTATGAAAACATTTTGCAGTCTAAGGAAAGAGAAACTCCTGTCTGGGGAAGAAAGCTTTTGCCATCTAAGGAAAGTTGGCTCGAGTGTGTACTGGGAAACGTGGGCTGACGCTATGCTTCCCGTTTCAGTTTGGTTAGCATGTTGCCCATGTGGCCAATTCCAGCACTTTTTTTTCTAGATAAGGGGGTCGACCTCGCGGTTCATACAGACTGCCTAACCTTTGCACGCGACCCCTGTCGCTTCTGTTTTTAGCCGAGCCCAAATGGCGCAGTCACACAATCCCCGTGATGACCCCCCCCCCGCTTCCACTCCCCTCCATTTCTGTCCGGCTTCATCTGAATGCCTACGGACAAAACCTGAAATGTCAACGGTCACAGATTAGCTCCAGTGTCCCCGACCTTTGCAAAGAAATGAGATGTAAGCTTATCCTGACCTTGTCTCTGGGAGTTCCTCAAAGGGGGATTCTGTACTGTACTTCTGCTTTGTGTCGCGCTGTGTTCATCTACTCGCAACATGAGCTGGCGATGAGCTACATCAGGTTATAGTGTTGTGGTTACCCCATTGGCTGAAATGGCAAAATCTCACTAATGCCAGAGGTGGAAACCCATCTCGGTCTACTGAAGTTCTGTTGATCTCTCTCCTCTCCGCTTTCTCCCAAATGCTTGCGTTCTGCTTTACCACCAAAAACAAATATGCATAAAATCACAAACTTCCTTCAAATGAACAGGAGTAATAAGTGAAGAACAGGACACAAGTAGAATGTAATGTCAGACTATGGTGGCTCTGAACCAAGGCGTGATGGGCCAACCTGGGCTGTTGGCCCGAGCCCTGAGCTGTAGGGGGCTATAGGTTGGGTTCCAATAATGACCTTAGCTCAAGGGCCCCCATCCCCTAAATTCAACATTGTGGAAGTTTTACTTGCATGAAAATGTTTTGAGGGCAGAAGTAAAAATGACTGGTTCAGAGAACCAATCAGGTTGTAGAGGAGGTGCATCCAAGAAATCTGATTGGTTGCTCCCACCTCCTCTTGTTACTTGCACCCATCTCCTCTACAATCCTGATTAGTTATCTCTCTGAACCAATCATTTTTCCTTCTGCCCATGAGCTAAATTCGGCCCTGGCATGAACTCTTGTTAAATAAATAAATAAATAATAAATCCCTCTTTAAGGCTGTGCAGAGTACAGAAATATGTTTAGACTAGAGCACTTAATCAGGACTCGGAAAATCACAGTGTGCCTCAGGCCCCCACAAAGCAGTGTAATTATTATAAGCAGTATCCTGCTCTGCCCGGACCCACGCTATGGGGGCTCTTACTGTCACGATGGAATTCCAGGTCTCTGAGCATTTTTCCGGTTCCGTTTTCCCCTCCATCCCAGTTTTCCGAGGCGAGAGGTACAGGCTAATTCTGCTCTGATCCGAAAATGTACCAGCTGTAAACTGCATAGGTGTGAAAATGTTTGTCATGTTGAGACTCAAATTTCTGGGGTGGTCGTTCCTGTCATTTTGGAGGGTGGAATAAGCTGGGTCATGTGGGGAACCGTAGACGCTGAGCATCTCGCGGTGAGGAAAGCTGAGGTTTTGAAGGTCTGCACTCCCGTTTGCAGCGTGTGTACTATCTCTCGCTGGAGTTTTACATGGGCCGCACCCTGCAGAACACCATGGTCAACCTGGCTTTGGAGAACGCCTGTGATGAGGCCACCTATCAGGTAAGGCCGCCCGAGAAGCATACCCAGCCAATCAACAACAATCCCTGTTGTCATGGATACGCCCCTCAAAGGCCTGTACAGTCATCAGGGAATGGCAGAACTGCTATCCATTTGTGGTGTTAATGTTAAAATGTGAGGAAATTTCTTGTCATAGCAGCTGAAATGCGTACTTATTTTGTGTGCATTGACACTATTATGAAAAATTGTGCATTTTAACCATTATATAAGTGCGTACTTGTGTGCCAGTTGTCAGTCCCTAAATTGTTGTGAGTAATACCAGCTGCAACAATAAATTTTGTTGATATTAGTATTATTATTATTTATTATTATTGTTGTGATTTCCCCTTCTGGGTTCCGATGAGACCTGGGCCTATTACTTCGAAATATGAATGAACTGAGTGAAGCGTTTGCTGCCCTGATTTTAAGTTACAGATTTTGCCGAGTCCTGTACAGCTTCCTTTCTGGCCGTGATTGTAGCGCTAATTTAGTCCAGAACGCTGCGAGACGAATTACTCCACACGGTTATGAAGGCTGGACTGGGGTGCTGTGACACTTCCAGGAGAATATAACGCACGCTCGGTCTCCTCTAGCTTGGGTTGGACATGGAGGAGCTGGAGGAGATGGAGGAGGACGCTGGTTTGGGAAACGGCGGCCTTGGGCGTCTTGCTGGTGAGACTCCTCCATGGAGAAACCCTTTACTGCCGATCGTCACTCTTCACCTCCTGATGGACGGATGGTCGTCTGAGTGGAGTGGCGGCCTGTGGTTGATGACCCTTCTCCTCTCTTGATCAGCCTGCTTTCTCGACTCTATGGCCACCCTGGGTCTTGCTGCTTACGGCTATGGTATCCGCTACGAGTTTGGCATCTTCAACCAGAAGATTGTCCACGGCTGGCAGGTAACGGGGGGGTGCCGTGGTGACACCGTTAATGCAGAGTTCTGTGAGATGATTGGTTGGAAGACCTAAATCCCAACCAAACCATTTAGTTTCTCTGTGCCATATTTCAAGGCTACACAAAGACTGTGGTACTTCATCAAGCAACACATTCCTAGGTTAAGTCTATCCTGTTATTTGGCAGGTATCGGTCAGTGTGGTTTTACAAATTTTGTCCAAACGCTGCTTACTATGTAGATCCGGATTCCCAATTCCAGCCCTGAAGTGCCAGAACCCAACAGTATGCAGATTTTCCTGCTCAGACACACCGTAATTGGGCAATTGGGCAATTGGGCGATTACCAGGTTTAGTAGGTGCGTTTGTGTGGGGAAATCTGCGAACTGTGTGGAACCCATATGTAATCTTTGACACCGCTGCACGATGATTGACAGGTGGAGGAGGCTGATGATTGGTTACGCTATGGTAACCCGTGGGAGAAGGCCCGCCCTGAGTACATGCGTCCCGTTCACTTCTACGGTAGGACGGAGCACCACCCTGATGGCGTGAAGTGGGTGGATACACAGGTGAGGTGGAGGAAAGGAGGGCTGTAGCGGTATTCATTTATCTGTCCGTAACTTAAGTGCACGGCATTCTGGGAAATATGAAGTCAGCTTAAATTTACTTATATTAATAATCTGTAGCGGTCGCCACCGTCACCTCGCGTCTCTATCTCTGCAGGCTTGAATCGCAGCCCTGCTCTGCATGGAAATTTTGCACCCGCTGTTGTGCATCCCTAAATCTCTCATAGTGTGCGATTGCGCGTGTGTGTGTTCCGTGAATACACGGCCTGTCTAGGGTGTTGCTTTGCTTTGTGCTCTGTGAAGTCCGCGGCGGCTCAGTCTGAGTCTGGATCAGAAGATGGATGGATTATATAAGCAGGTTTTCTCCAGATTGCTAAGTATAGTCAGATCTGCAAATTCAATGCAAAGCCTGCTGTTGTTGTTGTTGCTGTTAAATGGGTTCTAGTGGTCTGAATAAAAAAAATTATTATTATTATTCGTATGTCATTGTGTTCGTTCAACAGTGGACAACATCTGATGTTAATATTCTCATGTGTATATGCTAAAAATATGGTACAAATATGTTTGCCGAACTTATCAGTACTACATCAAAGACTTGACAGCGTCAGAGACGAATTTTCTGATCACTCGGCCGTGTTTCCGGTTCATCCACAACGAGTCTTCAACTTGACAGGTCGTCTTGGCCTTGCCCTATGACACGCCGGTTCCAGGTTACAGGAACAACGTCGTCAATACCATGAGGTTGTGGTCTGCGAAGGCCCCCTGTGAATTCAACCTGAAGGACTGTGAGTTGCACACTGTGGAGTGTGTGGATGGGTGGAATTCAGTGATGGAGTGGATCTTGGCAGTTAATGACTGAACGGCAGGTCCTGAATGAGTTGGAGTGAAGAAAATAATTGGAACAAATGTTTACAATTTGTTGTACATGGACTTTACTTACAGCTCATGAACTTTCCGTTTTGCAGTCAACGTTGGTGGCTACATTCAGGCAGTGCTGGACAGAAACTTGGCCGAGAACATCTCCCGTGTGCTGTACCCCAATGACAATGTGAGCGTCTGCCTGACTTGGTTACCTGTGCTATGATCATGTCGTTCGTTGAAAATGTCTGGCCCTAGCTCTGGGTACACATCTGATTGGCCCTCTGCATGGGGTTAAAGGTCAGGCTTTGGGCTGACGTGTGTATCTGGCTCAGTTTTTTGAAGGCAAGGAACTACGCCTCAAGCAGGAGTACTTTGTGGTGGCGGCTACGCTCCAAGACATCATCCGCCGCTACAAGACCTCCAAGTTTGGCTCGAAGGAGGAAGTGCGCACAGACCTCAGTGGCCTCCCTGACAAAGTGAGGAGCTCGTCCGTGACGTCCGTGGGGTGGAGCAGTTGGGATTCAGTGCAGTGTTTGTAGCAGTGTGAAGTTTAGTTCTGTTGTATACAAAATTCTTGGGTTCGAGGGAGAGGATAACATTGTGGGTGCAGCCTTCAATCACGCTATACAGGCTGATGTAGAGAACTGACTCATTCATTGACTGCAACTTTGATCTTGACCACAGTTTACACCTTGTGTTTAGCAAGCAAGCCCACTCTCTTTTTCATTAATGTTAGCATGCCCGCGGGGGGGGGGGGGGGGGTTGGGCAGCCAGTTGACCCCTGGAGGTCTCTCTCTCTCTGACTTAATGATGTAGCAGCAGCAGTAGTAGTAATAGTAAAATACATTTATATAGCTCCTTTCACAATCCCAAGGTCGCTTTACAGGAGGGGGAAAAATCAGTAATCAGTAAATGTATCGGCAATGTTTCACAACACACCCATGTAAAGTGCCTGGGGGTGACTCTGTTGTGAAAGGCGCTATATAAGAATGAATCGTATTGAATTGAAGTTCTATATCGCATCGTTCTTTGTCCTTTACGCAGGTCGCCATCCAGCTGAATGACACCCACCCCTCACTGGCTATCCCTGAGCTGATGCGAATCTTGGTTGATGATGAGAAGCAGTCCTGGGATAAGGTGAGTGCTGGAGACATTGACCTCAACTCCAGGTCATTCAGTGTTTCCAAAGATGGAAAGTTCAGGTTCCACAAAGTAAAAATCCAGAACAAGATTTTGTTTGAACCAACTGCTTGAGTATAAAGAGTCACATTCACAAAGCACTCAGCTGGTTGGTTGAAACAAAATCTTGGTCTGGATTTTTGAACCCGAACTTACGACCTCTGGATTTGTCTTTGAGTATATCAGTGGCACTGCGATCTTCCTCGTGTCCTTGTGTCTAAACAACGTTCTGCCAAAGACACACCAGAATGGTTCAGACAAAATGTTCCTGAACACAAGTGAAATATAGAGCCAAAGAGTTAATGAAGAATCGTGTGCATGATTGTGTGACATCGTTAGATTGCAGCACACTCTCGCCAACATTTGAACAGCACTTGGTGTTCAGCCCATCTGTACTGGGAAATCACAATTGAGCTTCAAACGTTTCGTTTGTTGACTGATCTCAGGCCTGGGACATCTGCGTGCGAACCTGCGCCTATACCAACCACACCGTCCTGCCTGAGGCCTTGGAGCGCTGGCCCATCGACCTGTTCCAGCACCTGCTCCCTCGACACCTGGAGATCATCTATGAGATCAACCGCCGCCATCTAGAGGTGAGACGTGAAAGTGCACAGTATCTCAACCCAATCCTCGGAGACTCGCAGATGGTGCCCGTCATTGCTGCCTCCCAGACGGACCGTCTGCAGGTCCCCAAGTACTGGGTTTGAGAAAACTACACTAATGAATTGGCAGCACATGAAGTCAAAACTAAAGTGACTTTAGAGTCGAGTAAAATGGACAGGAGCATGATCACAGAATCCCTGCGATCCTGCAGTATTTTTGTCCCCTGAAGAGGACATTATTATTGTTCATATCTCTGATACTATATATGCCCCCATTCTATTAAGTCCTGTTAAGGTTTTAAGACCTCATTTAACTTTTTTTTTTTTTTTTTTTACTGGGTCCCAGGAGGTTAAAGCATTCAGGTAACATCTAAGATAATTAACTTTTTTTACAAAAAGATACTGTCTGACAGCAGCCTTAGATTAGGCTGAAAATGAGAATGTAAGATTCACCTGTTTGAGAGCATGGCTTCCTGTGCGTCTTTGTTTTCACACTTTGAAATGGCATTTAGTGAAGGCTAAGGCTTATCAGACTAAAGTTATTTCTCTCTCTCTCTCTCTCTCTCTGCATGTCCATCTCCACCCTTTATCCCATCCTCCTGCCCCCACAGCGCATCTCTTCTTTGTACCCTGGGGACATGGATCGCATGCGGCGTATGTCACTGATCGAGGAAGGTGACCAGAAGCGGGTCAACATGGCGTACCTCAGTATCGTCGGGTCCCATGCTGTCAACGGTGTGGCCCGCATCCACTCGGACATCCTCAAGGCCACCGTGTGAGTCCCGTTCCGTGTCTTCGTGTTCATCTCCATGGGGCTTCTTGTTCTGCCCACTTAGGAATCCCTTTCAAGGTTCTTGACCAAGGTTCCCAACTTGCCATGCAGCTGGTGTCTGCAAAAGTGGACTTGGGGTTTTACGGACAATCGTAATGCGTGGGGAGCCAAGTGAGATTCTTTTACCCGTATTGGTTTAATCTCATTATATTTTGAAGTTGTTTAACTGTACAGTGTTTTCATTGCCAGTTTTTAATATGTGAGATTAGGTAAATTAGTCATGCAATGTTTTTATGTTGTTTGTTGTAGTAGGAATAAAAGAATGGATGGTCATTCTTGCACAGGTTCAAGGATTTCTATGAGATGGACCCTCATAAGTTCCAAAACAAGACCAATGGTATCACGCCCCGTCGCTGGCTGGTCATGTGCAACCCTGGCCTTGCTGAGGTCATCGCAGAGGTAAATGGAACCCTCTGCTTGACACGTTCCTGTACTTGTGTTCCTGTCCCCCTACCCCAAATGGAAAGGAACCAGCAATTTTATTTTGTTTCGGTTTTTGACCCAAAAGTATTCACTGCTATTCATTTCGTAAGCACTAGATGGCGTAGTATTTAAGGGTGTGGATATGCAACTTTTAAACTTTTCAGCTCAGTGTGTTACTCAGCAGGTTAGAGTGCCGTGCATATGTTTGTTGCGTGATTAGTTCAAATCCCATGATCTGCAGACTGACGTTACCGTTGGGCCCTTGAGCAAGGCCCTTAGTCCCTGGAGCAATTGGGGACTGTCTGACCCCGCTTGGGTTGTACATCGCTTTGGATGAAAGTATCTGCTCAATAAATTTAATGTATGTAATATAAATCAGTCTGTCGCACTGAAATGAAAAGATCAGTTGAACAATTAGTGCAAAGTATTTGTTTATTTTTTTTTAATTGTTCTTTATAATTGCCAGACTGTTCAATAGTGTGTTTGGCTTGGTCACTACTCCTCTTCATTTTCTCATGTGTGGTGTTTTGTTTTGTTTTGTTTTGTTTGTTTGTCAGAGGATTGGAGAGGAATTTATTCACGATCTGGACCAGCTAAAGAAGCTGCTCGACTTTGTTAATGATGAGGCCTTCATCCGAGATGTTGCCAATGTCAAACAGGTGAACAGTCATCATAGTGACCCCACCCCCCTCAAAAAAAGGGAAAATTGCTGTTGTGGTGAATACAATGTGTCACCAGCAGGCCTTAATTCAGTCCTGCATAGCTAATGTTGCTGGATCTCCATCTTGTACCTCACAGGAGAACAAACTGAAGTTTGCAGTGCACCTGGAGGAACACTACAAGGTTAAGATAAACCCCAACTCTATGTTTGACCTTCAAGTGAAGAGAATCCATGAGTACAAGAGGCAGCTCCTCAACTGCCTGCATATCATCACCTTCTACAACCGTGAGTGGCCTGCTCCGCCATCGCTTTGAGTGTCGCTGTTCGCTAGGGCCAGAAGTGTGTGGCTCATTCTTCCTGCTCTTCTTCAGGCATCAAGAAGGAACCCAACAAGCACTGGGTCCCCAGGACGATAATGATTGGAGGAAAGGTAACCTCCCTTTGATTTATGAGTTATGATCAGAGCTAAGTGTTCCTCATCAGTCATGATGTACATACTGTTATTCTCCAGAAGCATGAGTGAATGTAACTGGTTCCAGTGCTCATCGTGTCCTCTCCCCAAAGTCCCTTAACGGCTTATCCTGCCTCTCATCCAGGCTGCTCCTGGATACCACACGGCTAAGATGATCATACGGCTTATTACCGCCATTGGGGAGATCGTGAACAACGACCCGGTGGTAGGCGATCGTCTGAAAGTCATCTTCCTTGAGAACTACAGGGTGACGCTCGCTGAAAAAGGTACTGACCTCTATCTCGTGCCGTTACGCCTTCCTCGCTTCATTCCGCGAGGATTCCGCATTCAACATGCGAGTGTTTCCTGGCTGAGATGCATGATGCGTCTGAACTTTCCCCATCCTCAGCAATCCCGGCGGCAGATCTGTCGGAGCAGATCTCTACGGCCGGCACCGAAGCCTCGGGGACGGGAAACATGAAGTTCATGCTGAACGGGGCCCTCACCATCGGCACCATGGATGGAGCCAATGTGGAGATGGCGGAGGAGGCTGGGGAGGACAACCTCTTCATCTTCGGCATGCGGGTGGACGACGTGGAGGCTATGGATAGGAAGGGGTATGTGGAGAAGAATGGAAAGGGATGCCGACGTTGGGCTTAAAGGGAAATGGTAAAGGGTGGATGCCGGGATGTCGCCTTGCACAGCTTGGTGAGCCAGGTGACTTTAATGAAGCACAATCAGGACAGTTATGCGTATTGACTTTAGTGATGTAAACGGTCTGTTTTTGGTACCACTAGTCATCTATAATACATCTGCATTTACTTCTTTAGCATATGGCTGTTGCGGAGTCAACTAGGCATAAGTGCAGCTAGACTGAGCTTCCAGGGAACACCCAGGTGCAGGTGTAAGCGGGATTGGAGCAGGAGATACACAGTGACTGCCAAGCAGTGCAGGAAGCTGATAAGGCAACTGACCAAATAAGCAGATGTAGTGCAGCCGAATACTACCGTTAGGCTGTAGAACGTAACTTTACAAGAACTGATTGCAGTTTTACACCATTATTCACAGATGCAGCATATTTACACAATGTCTGGAAAACCAGAACAATGGTCAGCATTATAACTGTAAAATGTCATGGCTAAATTTTTAGCCGTTCTGTAAGCCATCTCCGTCTTGCAGGTATAACGCTGGCGACTATTACAGCCGCATCCCCGAGCTGAAGCAGGCCATCGACCAGATCGCTGGGGGCTTCTTCAGTCCCAGCCAGCCGGACCTCTTTAAGGACATTGTCGCCTTGCTGATGCACCATGACAGGTGAGGGGGGGCTTGCAGTGGTCGCGCAACCGGGCTGCACTCCGAGGCTCTGGACGCGCGATGCATCCCGTACGGCTTCTGGGCTGTGAATGCGCCGGATGGCGTCTTACCCTGTATCGATGTTCGCAGATTTAAGGTGTTTGCAGATTATGAAGATTACATGAAGTGCCAGGATAAAGTCAGCGCTCTGTACAAGGTTAGTGTGTGGCAGTGGGGTCAGAGGGATTCCGAAGGACTTCAGCAGAGAGCAGTCATTTCTATGTTAATCCCATGATTCCAAACCTACTCCTGTAACTAAAATGTGGCCTCCGTAAGGTATAGAGGCGTCTTTATTGCCGCATAGTTATTGCTGAGTGTGTTTGCACTGTTTTGGGAATCGTAATTGTGAGAGGTGAAATCCCATGTTTCTGAGCTGGAAGGAGAAACAACATGGATGAGATCTAGAGTACCACTCATGACATAAAGGGAAATTATGCTTATATATCGGGCCACATTTTACCAATTTGTTCCCACAGTGTATTAAATCGTGGCCACATTTTACTACACAACCTGCTTATCGGCCTTTGCACCGCGTTCATGTAGGCCACCAGACATCTGCTGATGGATGGAGATGGTTAAACTGAGTGTTAAGGTTGCAACAGAGTGGCCACCAGTCCCGTATTTTATGGGATGGTCCCGTATTGAAAAAGAAGATCACTACCCCTCCCCCCCCCCAGGATAGGTTGGATTGACCCACAGACACGTCATCCTTTAAGCCCTGGTTACATAGAGTAGGACTGATTTCGCTGGGAGGCACCGGTGTAGAATGTTGAGAGCCAGAGCCTTTTACTGAGCTAATTAATTCCCTCATTTTAGTTAAATCATGGCCCTGTTTATTAATTAATTCCCCCAATATACTAAAACATGGCGTATGTGTGTGTGGTACAGAGTTCATTCAGGTCCAGAGAGTAAAAGTCCAGACCGGGATTTTGTTTCAACCAACCAGTTGAATACTCTGTGACTGTGACTCTTCAATTGGTTGGTTGAAACAAAATCCCGGTCCGGACTTTTACTCTCTGGACCTGAATTACCCAACTCTGTGTGTATGCATATAATTATATTATATAATTTAAAAATGGTATCGTTATGTCGTGAGTGGCTCCGTAGATTTCACTGCGACATCCTGATACTAGGTCGTGATCTTTAACCACTAGCATAGATGCACCAAAGCTGTTTTTCCTGAGAAAATTCTGAAAGCTGTCCTGGCAGCATGACAGACTTCAGCTTGGCTCTGTGTTCTGGTTCATATCATTCTGGACAGAACCCCAAGGAGTGGACCAGGAAGGTGATCCATAACATTGCTGGGAGTGGCAAGTTTTCCAGTGACCGCACCATCGGCCAGTATGCCCGTGAGATCTGGGGAATCGAGCCATCCCTGGAGAAGATCCCAGGGCCAGATGAGAAACGTTAAATAGCTCTACCTCCCTCCTGGTACAAGAAGAAACGAGATATGCCGCTGCATTTATGTACGGTACTGTGGTGTACATGGAATTTGCTCATGAAAAACAAGATTAAACATGTATTTCAAGATGTTATGTTCCTGTTGAGATAGCTAATTAACTTTACAATATCACGGTGCAACCTGGTCACCACATTAAGGAAATCGATATTCAACCACTAACCCTCCTTCTGCTCAAGGCTTAATCCGGACATAAGGACCCACCACTGGTTACTGGTTAGCCTGCCAGCCCGAATCGTTCCATATTCATCTCAAAATCAACTCCCATTTGTCATAAAAGATGCCGTTCGGTTAAAAGGCTTCACATCTGAAGTCAATTGTTCAGTGTCATTTTTTAAAACGCTTTCCTGAAACCTGTCTTGAGGTAACCTGCAAATTAGCCAAATATAGTCGTATCTCCATGGCCGTGTCAGTAGTGGAAGTGGATGTAAGTAAAGGCACTTGAATCAGACTCTCCTGTGTTTGGGGAAACCTCTCATTAGTTACCCAAACCGATGTTGGTGTGTAGCACTGTGTTTTTTACATGTGATACAGTAGGATTGAGAATTAAGTGCTGGTGGGAAATTGCATAAAACTGTTAGCATATCCCCCCCCCCGTTTCGTGGCTTAAAGGTTGATAAAACTGCTGACAGTTCAAAATAGAGCATTGTGCAACTCTAAGGAGCCAGAGGTCTGGACGATGGAGACACACGCGTCATTAATGTGTGGCTACAGCCTCAAACGTCACTGTTGTAATGAGGTGTGTCCATTCATTTCTATAGGAAAAACCCTAATCCTAACAATGATGACCATACCCCCCCACCCAGCCCTAACGTTAACCATAAGAAACCAAACTAAATACAAGACTTTTGGCATCTTTAGTGTTGTGGTCCCCACAATGTGATCTCACACACACACACACACACACACACACACACACACTCACCTGCCCCTGTGTTTGAAGGGGAGGTCAGTCCATATAGCAGACATGTGCCCACTTGCTATGCTCATGTTTATAGAAATTCCCAAGGAGTTTCCCCATCAGCAAAGTCGCTGTGATGGTGTGAAGGTCCCATCTGCCGACCTTGGATGTTAAAAGAAGCTTCTGTGTGAGATTTCTGGGAGATCACAGCGCCTCATACGATAAGCAAGACATTTTAAGATGGTGGCCCAACCTTCCAGGAACCTTCTGGATCGTCCTGTGTGCTACAGAAGGGAGTGATTATTATGTAATTCACCCATGATCTGTTTAGAGGGACAGGGGGGCTGTAAAGGAGGGAACTGGGGTTATTTTGGTATTTGGAGATTGTAATTGTTACTGGCTCTGCCAATAAGGTGAGGTGGGGGCGGGGGCGGGGGGTTCACATAACCAGTCTAGGAATAGCCTCGGTGTCTACCCCTGTCCCAGCAGACATAGTATTGTCAGTAAATTGTTAAAGAAGTTTAATGTTCTGCAACAAAGGCATATATGACTGGTGGGAATTAATGACACCGTTAAGAGGACTCTAAGGTTTTGGATCAGCACCTTACTGATTTATGGTAAACCATTGCACAAGAGACAGTTGTAATAAGTTACCAGCTCCCAGTGTACATTAGCCCGCTAGGGAAGCAGTTTCTGTCACCAGCTGATAAACTGGACCTGTTGTGTGTCAGAACTGTCCTCTCCGGACTTTGCACCTGATAAAGGTGGAAAAAAAGCAAAAATTATAAAACTGTCCATCTTCTGAACCACTTGAAATGGCAACAACATTTTTTTTTCCTTAATTAAAAGACGCCCTTTGCGTTGTTTGTTTGTGTGCAGTCGTGTATGTTTTTGGCGTAGACGTAAACGGGGGTGTAGCTACGAAATCCAGGCCGGTTATGTTGGTACTTTCAAATTTAAAGAATATGGGTCCAACTGCAGACAGATTTTGCAGAGCAGGGGGATTAGCTGTCATCTGTTAAAGACATTTATTTACTAGTTAACATGAAAAACAAGCAAAGCCCATTCCGGGCTGGAGAAACAGGACACGACCTCGAATAGTCGGTAATACCAACATTAACAAAGAGTGTGTGCAATGCACCGGGATTATCACCCTAGCAAATTCCCACCTGGTAATGAATCCTACATACATCAAGCAAAACATTTCCACAGACACAGACGAGTCACGCTACAGTCAGTAAAATTTTACAGCAAATCTTCATTATTCCATTATAAACCTAAAATTAGCTAAAGCTTTGTGCAGTTTGCAAGCCCAACAGACTGTTTACAAGGTAATAAAACTGTTACATCCATATAAATGCATGCGCATGTGTGTGCAGACTCGTCTCGAATTGAAAATCTCACGCCAGCCAGCTGGCCAAAGTTGGCGACCCTCTATTAATGTTCCCTAATGGTGCAAAAATGTTCCTCAGAGTCCGTTTCTGTACTGTAACAAGTGATACTTTGTTCTGACGGTATACGGACACTTCTTGCATGCACTGACAGGACGACGGTCCCTTCCCATGTACTGTTTTCATGCTGGAATCTGCTTTCACCAGATCTGTCAATAAGTCTCTCTTCAGTCCATCAGAAGTTAAATAATCCTTTGACTCAGTGTAATTACTGACCCTTATCAAAGGAGCACCATCTTACAAAACTGTGGACGAGACAAATCAGACAGCGAAAGGACCTCAGTGGGGGTCAGGGTGAGAAGCAGGTCAGCTGGCGTGTTGACGGTGTTGGGGGCTGTATGGGGTACGCCTAGGGCTGCCACTTACAATCTGAAGAAACAAGGGATAGCGCCCCCTGACCATAAAATGTGCCAAGTCCATGGTGGGGGGATTTTTATTTTTTTTTTAAGGGTTTGTTTTCCCAGCAGGGGGCCGTTTACATACCTTTAAGTATGAGCTTCCTCCTGTGGCACTGGCCCCCACCCCCAGGTCCCAGGGAGAAACGCCCAGTGGAAATTCACAGTAAAACTGTGATCTGTGACTGTGCATTTTTACAGATTGACCCTGAATTATTTCACCGTTCGGCCATGAACATTCACATTGAATTGACACTTTTCGCGGTTCTGCTGTGAAATCTACAGTCAAACTGTTAACTTTCTGACTTTACCAGTTTACAGTTAATCTGTGGCCAGTTCAGGGATCTACTATGAACCTACCTTATGGCCAAACTTAACTCCACAGTGTCATGATTCGTGGTTCTGCTGTGATACTGTGAATCTGTCTACAGTCAGATTCAGTATCAGCTTAATAGTCCCTGTTGTTAGTCTTTCTCCAAAGCTTTCTTCCTCCCGATCGCTCTCTGACACCACAAAGGCAGCGTTTCCTGTGGCGCTGGATCTAGCTTTGCTCTCCTTACTGCATCTACAAAAATGGGCGCAGTATTCAAACAAAGAAATAAGAGTAACAATTCCCAACACAAGCTTTAAACAAATTTCAACAAATGCTACTACTTTACGCCAAAAAACACAAGGTTGGCGAATAAACTAAAAAAGAAGAGAGGTATTAATTTCAAAAACTTCACGCTTCAAATCACAAAACCATTTTTACATAAACATTTTGATATTATTGCCTGATATTATTGCCTGTTCAAAATGTAATGGGTTTCATTTATGAAATGTCCGTAAGTCACTGACACATTGTACAGAACCCTTTAGGTGTCAGGTTCTCAAATTGGTCGAGTTGCTAATGTAAAACATGTAAAAGGCAATTTTATTAAAATGTTTTATAAAAAAATTGACTCAATTAGGTATGGACCCAAGTAATGGGTGAGAGACAAAATAAAACACAGTTTGTTAAATAATCATAAAACATATTTGATAATGACTTCTCGTATTTTATTTTTTTTCCGCTTAAATTGTACTGTTCAAATTGTAGTCATACCTTGTGCTTTATATTAATTACACACACGCACACTACATGTGCCTAGAACCTAGAACTGCATATGCCTGTGGGCAGTGGTGGCTTAATGGTTAGGGAAGCGCACTTGTAATTGAAAGATTGCAGGTTCGAATCCCTGCCTAGTAAGGCATCACTGAGGTACTCTGAGCAAGTTACTGCTCCCTGGCTGCTGAATTAGCTGTCCCCTGATATGTCACATATGGGTTAAATGCAGAGAATGCTGTTTGTTGTGTCAACAAAGACAATCAATCATTAAATTCTAGAACCACGTGTAAGATCCATTCATATCTGCAAACGTTGTCCTTACCAAAACAGTGGTAAGCACTGGATTTCCCTTGTGCAAATGTTTTACACAAATCCTGCAGACATTTCATGAATGAGACCAAGCAACTAAAGAAGGCTGGACCAAGACATCTGATTGGGTGCCCCCACCTCCTCTACAACCTGATTGGTTATCTCATTGATTTTCGCTTTCCGCCCTCAGAACATTTTTCTGTAAGTGAAACTCCAGACAGCCTCAATCGGGGCTTGCATCTCATGTCTGCTGGGAATGTATTTCAGACCAAGTGGACCCAGCACTAGTAATGGTCCTTTAGAAACATAAAACAAGTAGCAAACAACATATATAGTCAGTACTGCAGCAGAATATCAACCATGCTTAGCTAACAGAATGTTTTTGTGCAAGCATTTTATGCCATTCTAACATGAAATATCATTAATAACAGTCCCGTCCATTAGCCACTCCTGTACCATGACTTAAAACTGACTGTACACCATTACCATGATCAGTGCTGCCCCTCCCTACACGCAGAACACGCGCTGTGCGTAGGGCCCCACGATCCATGGGGGGCCCCATTTTCCGCAAGGGGA
>JAODKC010000051.1:2198859-2213163 GCA_026777985.1 Mormyrops attenuatus | reverse complement strand
GCCCCGTCCTGAGTTGTTCCCCGCCTCGTGTCCGTAGGCTCCGGACCCCCCGCGACCCAGAAGGATAAGCGGTTTGAAAAATGGATGGATGGATGGAGGATTATATTTATGAATGATCTTGACAGCTGTTGATTTTACATCTAGCTTATAAATTGAAGAACAGTCATATAGACTACTAAGGACTTGTTGTAAGTCGCTCTGGAAAAGAGCGCCTGCTAAATGCGGTAAATGTAAATGAATGCCGATTGTTATTTGGACATTTTCTTATTTTGCAGACAGAAAATTTGTTCCATCATTTTGAAAGATATTTTCCAGTTAATATTCTCACTTGTCCATTGTGGGATTTACATGGAAAGTGTGAGTGAAGGTCCCGAGATACACCAACTGTGTTAGGCTTACTAAAATGAGTTTAGTGTCACTGCTGGCTAAGAGGCCAGTTACACATTAAATAACCTGCTGTGGAAATTCTAGAAATTCAGTCTGGAAGGGAGAATCATACTGAACCCCACAGGTAATATCACCTGGTAAATGGGCATTTCAGTAGCTGAGCTACTCTGTATTATTCACCACAATATCTGCTGGGATAGTTACTCATACTATACAAATTTCAACATATCAGCCTATGCACACTGAATCCAAAATTAAATCATTGTAGTAGGACTTGAGGACTTGCAAATTTTTTTTTATGTTGACATGTTTTTATATTTATAAACGTTATATACTTATAATGCCCTATTGACACGATATAACAATTAAGTCCTGCTAATGCACTGGTTTCAGCAGGAATTTGCTTTGGGAGACGGTACACTTCATTATTAACAAGTGTAAAAAATCTTGAAAAACATGTAATATTATATTAGCCGAATATCAACAAACTGAAATGTTATTGCGGTAAAAGACAAATGCTCGGTCAGTAAAAAAAAAGATCAGAAAAAAAAGAAAAATCAGAAAATAGATTTGTTTCTACTTGACCGCTTGCAACCGCTGATTGTGCGGTGTTATTCTGCTCGCCGCGAGGGGGCGCGCACTGCCCACAGGCACTTGGCGGATGTTCCGTCACTTCCGGTCACGTGAGGTTCTTCTGCATCCTGCTTGCCGTTACTGTCGCCCTTCAGACGCACCTTTCCCAACTGGAGACGAAGATGGCCGGACTTTTGCGCGGAGTTTTGAGCGCTCGGCCGCTGGTGAGGCGCTGGCTCATCACCCAGCGCGCCGGCATCACCAGCAAACCGGCTAAGGAGCCGATCGGAGCTTCGGTAAGCAGCTAACCCGCTCACTTTACCTCGGTGTAGCCGTGCCTTAGCTTAGCACTGCCGCCTTCGCTAGGCCTAGCCTAATTTTACTTCATGCATGGTTTCTGTACTAAATGACGGTCAAACATTGCATCACAAAACTACCGAGCTGACAAAGTAAAAAAAAAAAAAAAATCATAATGTTATTATTTATGTTTAAGTCTTTTGAAGGTCACGGTGTATTTGTCTAAATTGGTTACGGTGACAGTTTGAGTTGTGCTTAGAAAACTCAGCTCTGTGTCATTGAAACTGCAATATTTCATTTTGCCTGCCTGTAGATTGTGATCATTCCGGTATTGAAATACTTTTGCAGTTTTGGGTGACCTAACGTGTATTTTCCGTAGGTTTTGTTAAGACTAAACTTAGCCCCTGTCTCTATCGCTCCCCCTCTGACTCTGCCCGCATTTTTGAACATCTTTGTTATACTGGGTGTCATATATTTATATATTTCAGTAGCCAGCATATCCCCTTAAGTGAATATTTTCTGATAGCAATTTTACAGCTTTGCACTGTTTCACTATTTTAATCCTTAGTTTTATTTGTACTTACACCATCTTTCTTGTGTCCTGTATTGTCTGTGAATGTAAGCACCAGTACTTTCCCAACAAATTCCTATTACATGCCAAGTACATGCCAAAAAAGTGAATTCTGATTCTAAAAATTAAATAATTGAGCTCAAACCAAGAGACTGGTGGCGCTGATTCCATGAAATCGTGACTGATGATGATAAAGTAATATATAATAACCAGTTCTGCCATTTAGGTGAATGATACTGACGTGTGTAGTGTAATATTTATGAAGATTTGCCTGTATTACATATTTCGAAGGTTGACCATTTTTTGTCGCTGTGCCTGCAGGAGACAGTCATTGGCTTGACGGCGTTCATGATCAGCATGTTGGCACCCGCAGCCTGGGTCCTCGCTAACCTCGAGTCCTACAAGAAGAGAGAATGAGAGCAACCTCATGCTGCACTGTCTCGCTCCTTCCTGAAACTTTCTGGGACCACTGACCTTGGGCGATCAGCTCCTTAAATCTTTGTGGAACAAATCCTGTTACCCCCCTCCCCCTTGCCGTCATCCATCTACCTCTCCACCCATCAGTTTACCATTCTTCATCGTCTACACCTCTGCTGTGGATGTAAAGACACCAAGGAGACAATGACCTAATGTGATGTACGCCCCCCCCCCCCCAGTAAGGAGCATGTTATAATAAAATATTTAAGCCTTTTACACTGTTTGTTTTCATTTTGGAGCTGGTCCCTCACCCTCTGAAATTAAACCGATTGTTCTTTTTGGATGCTTATAATTTCAAGCCTGGGAAGGGGGGGTTGTGTGGTACAGATTACATTTAATCATATTTCTTTTTAAAGTATGGATTCTCTTCATAGGCATGCAACTGAAAATCTGCTCCCTGGTTATTAAAGCAATTCCTAAAATGGTCTCCGTAGCACTATAAGTAAACTACATACCCTGTGTTCTCAAAATAAACCGTTAACCTAGAAGAAAGTTGGGCATCAACGAGTTTTTAAGGGAAATGTGCTCTGCGAACGTGTGAAGCGGACAGAACTTGAAGATTCATATAGACAAATCTATTAATTGGAACCGTCTTATATTCAAGAGCGATATTAGAATGCTGAAGGATTCACGAAAAATGCAAGACCACGTGCAGCTGTGAAATATTCGTAAACAAAAGTCATTATGTTTAGTGCAAAACAAACGGCAATAACAAAAAAGACCCAAGGACATCGTTCAAAGCAGAAAAACCAAGCCTGCCCAGGAAACCAATACGTGCCGCTTTACAGCATTGCTATGATTTTTAAGCGTAAGGACGACCACGTGACCCGGAAGTGTTAAGAAGGAAGCGTGTGATTGGCTGTCAGGACAAGAGAAAGATGGCGGATGAGGATCTGCAGGAAACAACACAGAAGGAGACGGATGGTGAGCAGAAACGGCCCCCAGCTACCAACTAGTTCGCAGTTCGAAGGGCATTTTGCTATTCTCAGTAGTGCATTGGACTTGTCGGCATGGCTCGGAAAAATAGCGGCTGATGAAGGCAAAACAACTGGAATCAATAGGAAGCAAACTGAAAAGGGGAACACATCCGCCGAGTTTGGCCACTTTGGTGCTCTTTCGTTTTCCTGATTAATCCGTTTTCGCCGAGCTTGACGGCTGTCCGGGGCTGAAGTGCCGACAGTCACTGCCTGCGGCCTGGAATTGCCCTTAGAGTTCCCCATAAACACCCCAATTAACAAGAACGGTTATGCTGGGTCTTTAATTCCCAGGGGCAGCAAACCCACTGGCCTCCCTTGTATTGTCGTTAAATGGGCAAATAAAAATATGGATTATAGTGACATACGGTACTTTTACAATTAACGTTCGAAATTTTTTTTTTGTATATTTGAATTTAGTAGTCCTGCTAAGTGCTGTATATTACCATGGATTTAATCTTCTCGCAGCATGTTAAGAGATTCCTGTAAAGCACTCTTTCTGCACGATCTGACACCAGTACTTTGAACAAATGCACATATGACTTCAGTCGGCACATGCACACTTTAACGTTTTAATAGCAATCTTCCGCTCCCCCGTCTTCCTGTGCCTGTCCCAGGGGTGAACGGCCTTGCCTATGACGAGGCCATTATTGCGCAGCAGGACCGGATCCAGCAGGAGGTAAACCCAATGCCAAACTCTCTGGGTTAGGATTTTGTGGTATGGATTTTTGCGTTTCATGCATCAGGGAATGAATACATTTGTAACTACACTCTCACCCCTTTCCATGTCATTCAGTCAATATTCAGTTATTGTCACTTAATACAGTTCATTAATCAGCTGTTGTAACATACATCCATCCTTGATAAGTCCAGACAGTACTCTACTACACTTAAAACAAAGTGTTTGTTTAAATTTGCAGTCTTAGTAATTGTTCTTTGTGTCAATACCACTGAAAGGCACTTGACATCAAAGGTAGAAAGTTCCAAATCAGAAAGTACAAATCTAGATTTTGTTTCAAGCAACCCGCTGGGTACTCTGTGACTGTGACTCTATACTCAGCTGGTTGGTTGAAATGAAAAATTATGGTCTGGATTTGTACTTTCTGAACCTGAACCTTCCACCTCTGCTTGACACTTTTTGTAGTTCATTATTTGATAAAACTGTCAGTTCAGTATTTTAGTTAAAAACCGCCTTTATTTCTACATTTAAACTATGAAAGGTGAGACTACGGCGTCCGGTCTTGAAACGGCGGCTCAGAGTGTAATGTCAGCCCTGTGTTCTCACTTATGAAATGTTCCCGTCTATTGCCAACATTGCCGAAAATTAAAGAAACGTTAATGAAGCGCAAAGTATGTTTTAATTCTGATTGCAGGCTGCACACTTTGTCGTTTTCTTTTACTGTGTGTGGATGAAGGACAGAATCACTGCATGGCGCTTGATCACATTTACTTCTCATTATTGCATTTTAAATTTCCCTGTGCCTCTGACCTCAGATAGCCTCAAGCATCCCCTTGGTCTCGGAGCGACAGCCCCTGTCAGTGCTGGAGCAGGAGTACGCTATGGATGACGCCGTATACCAACAGAAGATACAAGTAAGGGCACTTTGCACCTCTGCATGTCCTGTTTTGCCAACTTCAACATCTCCCTGGGTCAAAAAGGGAGGGGCTTGTGTTTCACTTCCGTAACCAATCACACGGTCTTCATCATATGACATCACTACATTCCCATAATCCACCACAAGGAGCACTGATTTGTAAAGTAGCCATTTTATTGTGTCTGCCTTTTGTCACAAACCATTCGAGTATGCTTAGCTGCAAAGGCTGTACAGAGCAATGTAAGGGTGTGTCTTTATTTTATGATCATAATATTAACCCGGGGGTTAAGGGCCTTGCTCAAGGGCCCACAGACATATGGCTATTTTACAATGGCTGGGCTTGAACCGGCAACCTTCTGATCACAGTCACAGAGGCTTAGCCCACTGAGTCGCACAACATCTCTGGTTAGAAGCCTTGAGTTTGAAAATGAGACCGATATGGTGATGTCATACGATGAAGACTGTGATTGGTTAAAGAACTGAAGCGCAAGCCCCTCCCTTCTTGACCCAGGGACACATCGAGCTCTGCGAAATCAGGATGCCCTCGTATCTCCGCTGGCCCAAGTGTGTGTCCTTGGTGTCCTTTTTCCAGTCCCGCAGGCCTTGGGGAGAGAGTGCACACGGTCACCCTAAGTGTAAAATTGTATATAATGCAGATGTTTATTTTAGCATGAGTTGTGTTGCTGTCTAATTTTTTTTCCTTGGAGATGCACCATAAACTAATTATTAAATTGATGTTTGTAGCGGTTAATATTGCTTAAGCTAAATGGATACATCCATCTTTCAAGCAGTTATCCAGTGTAGAGTCGCGGGGGACTGGATCCTATCCCAGGTGAAATAGGCACAAGGCAGGGGGCGTCCTGGATGGTCCATTACAGCTAACCTCACTGCATCAGCTAACCTCACTGCATGTCTTTGGATTCTCAGAGGAAAGTGGTTCATTCTCAGAAAACCCACATCACTCAATGCACATGGAGTCAGGGTGGGATTGGAACCCATAATCCTGATGGTTGTGAGGCAACAGTGTTACCCAGTGGGCCAGCATAACGCCCACGAGTTCTGTACAGCTTGCCGCAGATGTTTTTAATGGAGTTCGGTGTCTCTTTGGCACAGAGAGCTCGGCGTTGGGAGAGTCGGGATGGCGTTTGCTGATCGCCCTGTGTTCTTCTTCAGGATTTGCACAGAAAATACTCGTACGTCAGGAAGATGCGGCCCGACGGTAACTGTTTCTACAGAGCCTTTGGCTTTTCGCATCTGGAGTCCCTGCTGGACGACGCCAAGGAGCTGCAGAGGTAAAAAATTTTAAAATGATGCGTCATTTTGACTGTGGTCGGATGGCTGTTATTTTCAAGCCAGTTTCCATTACATCTGGGTCTTTACTGGGTCCCCTCAGGTTAAATACTTGATGGTTCTTCAGCTGTCTCTCACGCATGGTTTCACAGACTGCTGACCGCCGTGAGTAAGTGGACAACTGACGTCATTCTGGGTCCTGGGTTAGATGTTCACTGTTAGCACCCTGTTCTCTAGGGAATGAACAGGCATGGTGATCGGGGTTAACGCCAAAGCCGTGGTCGTTCTGCAGTAATTGTGGGCAACAATCCCTGAGCCGACCTGGTAGTTTAATCATCGTGTGTGGGGAAGGCCGTTGGACTCTTGAGTGAAACAGAGCTTGATGCTCGTTTGAAATCGCTAAGCTAAGGGATTTCCTCTCTGTTACTGACGGACCTCCCCCCCGCCAGCATCATGAGGATGGCCACGGGGATTTGAGGATAATTCAGAAGGTCACATGAAAGTGGTTTGAAACCACAGCCCGCTATGTCTGCAGTTTGGCTCTGGGGTTCTCTGCTTCTGCAGCCTGGCCTCTTCTCGTGCTGCCTGCGACTCTCCCTTCACACATCTGCCCCAGACACACATAAAAAGACAGTATGTTCAATAAATGTCTGATCCTTTTAAAAAAGGGCATGTTTCACTGATTAAGTCTCTGCCCCCTTCATTATTGTATCATCAGCACACCCCCATATGTCACTCAGAGCCAACGGAAATGCTCGTCACCGTCACGGTGCCCCGTCCAGGGTGTCAGTCCTCTTACATGCTGTTGAAAAATGAATCTGCTTGTTTTCCATCTATGAAGCCTTATAATAACCTCCTTCAAGAAGATTAAAGTTTATAAAGTGCCTTTTTGTAGAACAGACATGAAACATACAGAATAACAATGACATCATGAAAATCATCCCCCCCAGGACTGCTGTTTTGCCATTTTAGCCTCCCCCCATATTAGAAAGGAAATGTCTCAAAATTTCCTCAACTTCATATCGGTCATTGATAATGTATCTGACTGAGGGCAACAGTTAATCCCTTTAATCCAAGTTTTTAATTCGTCTGACTTCCTGGCAACTCTGATTTGACTCGGGGGGGGGATCGGGAAATGATGGTTTTTATTTGTAAGGACTTGCCGTTGCAGGAATTCTGTGATTTTTGCACAGGACTGGAAAAAATATTATTCTTGGTAATCCTCGAGATTGCTTGACTGGATGGGGAAAATTGTGAGGTTAGGTGGGATTTGATATGAAAGCACTGGGGATGGGGGGGGGGGGGGTGAGGGAACCTCAGATGGTGCACCCTTCAAGAGGGGCCCCTCTGGCACTGGTCTCAGGGGGCCCCTGCCCCGTGTCTGCGTTCCTTGGCGCAGGTTCAAAGTGGCAGCGGCTGAGAGCAAACGGGAGCTGGTGAGTCAGGGCTTCACCGAGTTCACCATCGAGGATTTCCACAACACGGTGAGTGCCGGTACCTGCTGGGCATGGCCGGGGGGGGGTGGAGCTTTGAACCCCCTGCTGTCCCCCCCCCGCAGCTCATGGAGCTCATCGAGCAGTGCGAGAAGCAGCCGTGCTTGGCTGAGCTACTAGTTCCCTTTAACGACCAGAGCATATCGGACTACTTGGTGGTGTACCTGCGACTACTGACGTCGGGCTACGTGCAGTGCCAGCACGCCTTCTTCCAGCACTTCATTGAGGGGGGGCGTTCCGTCAAGGAATTTTGTCAGCAGGTGAGGCCGCGCTTCGGGTGGGAGGGGCCCTGGCGACTCTCACCTCCTTAACAAACAACCCTAAATGCTGAATGATCTGGGTCCTTTGGTCAGACTTCCCTCTCAGCTCAGTCTCTGGATGTCCTGGGATTTAATTGGCTGTTGTTAAGGAAGGGGGCGGAACCAAACCACCCCAATGCTCAGTGCCTTGCTTGAGGGTGTCTTTTCTTGCCTTCACCAGGAGGTGGAGCCCATGTGTAAGGAAAGCGACCACATCCACATCATAGCTCTGGCTCAGGCCCTGAATGTCCCCGTCCTCGTGGAGTATATGGACAGAGGTGAAGGGGGCACGGTCAACCACCACGTCTTCCCAGAAGGGAGCGAGCCTCGCGTCTTCCTACTGTACAGACCGGGCCACTATGACATCCTCTACAAATAGTGCCCCCTTGTGCTCTTGTGCAGCTACTGAATTAGGGATAGGCAATAAGATCAGCAGTAACACTGTATTTATTTGTACAAAACACCAGTTTGGTACACAGGGAAAAAAAATGCTAAATAAGTTAATTATTTAGTCAGGTCGGCCATTTTTCCTTACGCCACAGAAGCAAATGGTTGTTTATAGCTGTGACCCCCGAGGATTTTGCATTTGTACAGTTTTTCTTTTCCTGGGGTTTATAAATGTTGTTTTGCATTTTTTTTTTCTTTGCTGAATTTGTTTTCCAATCTAATTAATTTTGACTTATTTAATAAATCTGATTTGTCTGTCTGATTATTTCCCAAACTCATTTAACACACACTTTCTAGGTCTATAGCCAAGAAATTAATTTTGTGGGCATCCGGCAACTGTATTGGTTGATTCCCACTTTGGGAGGGGCAGTCCTCTCTGTATATTTTGCTACATGTGTGACGGTCTAACGGCTGCCCTCTTTTCTGTGTCTCCTCAGATCACTGCTTTCATCAGAGTTCCTGTAGGGAACTTTTTGAAAATCATTTTTGTCATCTGTGTCGAGCAATATTTGATGCTCTGCGGCTCAAAATTCACACTGCTCTCTGTCCCTGTGGCCTTATTTGCTCGTCCGTCCGCCCTTCCATAACCCCTTATTCGGTGCAAGGTCGCTGAGCTTGGGGCCCATTCCACGAAGCAGGAGGTACGCTGCCCAGGATGCCAGTCTTACTCATTCAACAAGCGTGAGGCGAAACGTCTCCACTACTGACACATTAAAATACACAAACGAACTCAGAAGCCAGCATGGCGGCACAGTGGTTAGCGCTGCTACCTCACAGAAAGAAGGTCCTGCTTTCGGCCCCGGGTCCTTTCTTTTTGGAGTTTGCACGCTCTCCCCATTTTTTCCAGGGGCTCCAGTTTCCTCCCACAGTCCAAAAGCGTGCAGGTTAGTGTGATTGGCGAGTCTAAATTGGCCCTGTAGTTGTGTGAGCGTGTGCACCCTGTGGTGTGTTGGCGACTGCCCAGGGTTGGTTCTCGCCTGCGCCCATTGTTCCCAGGATAGGCTTCGCTCTCCCCATGACCCCCAGTTGGGATTCGGCGGTTTCAGAAAATGGATGGATGGAAAATCAGAAGCTCTAAATTTGCCAAAATTTTGGTAGGAAATATACTAAAAAAACGTCAATTAATATACCAAAGTTATACTATCACAGCGCTCACAGAAAGTCTTGGGACACTTGCTTAAGCCAGAAAATACTGCAAAATTATTAATCTTATAATAAAAATCATTACTTTGGTCATTTGTTTACAGAAAACATTCCACATCATAAACAACCAGTAGTTGTAAGTAAAACATTAAATTCAAGTAGTAATAAATTGAAACCCAAATTATAGTTCTAAAACAGTTGTTATGAGTTATAAAGTTGATTGTCAGGCTGTCTCATTGGGGGCTTTTTAATTAGTAACACCTTTGCAATAATATAAAACACCAAATGTTTGTGTTTAGTGTCCCTTTGGTAGCCAGTGACTACAACTGAAATTAATAGCAAAATGGCAAGAACAGAACTGAATGAGTCAGGCAAAAAAAAAAAATCACAATAAAGAGATTGTGCGGAAGATGTGCAGAGATGTGTTAAACGTTGCTTGTTAATTGGCTTTTGTTATGAAACCATCAAATTTGCAACATTTTTAAAGCATTAAGCAAGTATCCTAATACTTTCTGTGCAAATGCCAGCAGGAGTATCATCACTGGCGTCAGTAGCTCAGCTCAGGTCCGGGACCACACTTTGATTGGCCTCATTTTGGTGCCTTTCTCTCTCGCACTCCATCTCCGAACTGTCATACAGAATGTCCGGTATGGCTTTTGCCCAAGAAAGTTACCTTCTCTCTGAGATAACACTTGTTTTCCTTCAGCACACACTCTCAGGTACATCTATATATTTTCTGTTGCTTATCCTGTACAGGCACATGGTGAGTGAGCAGCCTGTCCCAGAAACCATAGGGTCGCAGCCCAGATAAGATAGCCGGCCATCACAGGGCACAAAGCTCACAGGTACACTGAAGGGTTCTGGGATTTGACCACATATACTTGGACTGTGGAGAAAAACCTTGTGTACATGAGGAGAACATGAGGAAAGCCAGGGTGATCCTGAGGGTGTGAGGACAAATTTAGGGCATGTATGTGGCAATGGATTGGGCATCTGTACCTATGTCTATGAAGGTTGTGGGTTTGAATCCCATGACTGTCAGAATTATGTCTTTGTTATTCCCTTGACCGAGATCTTTAACACACACACTCTGACCCTTAGTTTGTGTGTCACTTTCGGTAAAAGAGACTGCTGAATTAATGTGACCGCTGGTTACGGAATAGGACTTTACTGTTGTTGACCGCCATTTTGGCCACTAGATGGCAGTGGTGTATAGAGATGAGACAAAACAGAGTTTTTCTTTTTACGTTCACTATGGTGTAGAAGGAATGATTCATAAATTACCTCACGCACTAGCATAAGTAAAGCCTCTGGGTTAATTTAGAAAAAAAAACAGCCTTACTTTCCAAACAACACAGTACATTACATATGACAAAAAGTGATTAATCACAAATGCAATATCAATTAATTTATTCGCTGCTTCCTTCATACAGATGGAAATTAAGCAAATGCATCTTCCTAGAATTTGATGACACATTCAGCATCTTTGGGTCTTTGTCGTGCGGGGCGGTTTTCAAGGGCGCCTCTGAATAGAGAGCCTCGCGCGGTATGGAAACACCGACGACTGTACACGGTCTTAAACTGCTGTTCTGTTAGAAACCCAAACTAACTGCAAATATATTCCCTCCGTGACATGACGCGTTTTTCTCCTTTTAATAACTAAATCAGAAAAAAAGCTTTCCAAAACTTTTGGTGAACTGCAGATCTAGTTTCTAGCTTGCAGATCTAACCGGCGTTGAGCACACGGTCCGAAGGAATAGAGACTGGGATCGAATCCTTAAATCCCAATCAAAGTTCTGATTGGTATCCCATCATATTTTCGTAAAAAAAAGACTGACAGGCTGTTTTCAAAGTCGTCTTTAGAAAGTTTTATTTTGCACAGCAACGACACATTTTTGGATTGTTCTCAAATGAAGAAGTTGAGGAAGTCCTTCACCTTTCCGCTCCCCGCCTGCTGAAGTTCTGCTTTGTCGCAAAAACCCGGAGGGATGAACTCGTTTGGGTCCTCGATCCCGATCACCAGATCGTAGAAACTGGGGGCGGAAGAATAAACGCAAGACTGTCAATCAGGTGCGCACACGGCCCCCCCCCCCCACCCCCCATGCTGCAGCCTGTAACACGGGCACGTGCTCACCTGGTGAGGATCAGTCCTACGTCTTCGATAAGGTTTATGGCGCTTATGGGAAGGCAACCGAATTGGGTGAATACGAGCTGGTATTTTGCTGTGCGAGGGAAACACAGACAGATTAACTTGGAAGGGTAAACTGGGGGCCCACATTATTAAATTAGCGCTGGGATTTCGAACAGCGCCCCCTTGTGTTTCTCCTGACAACGCCTCTCTCACCCTTTTGCTCTGGTATAGCGCCCACCCAGGCGTTAACCAGCACCCCCATGCCAGGGGCAGAGGAACTCCCCAGTACCACCTCGCCCTGCAGCTTGGCGTCGTGAGGGATCTCTATTGGCGTGAAGGGGGTCTTCAGTGGCGTCTTCTTGCAGGTTTGGTTTTGGTACGATATCTCATAGGAGACCCCCTGGGAGAAGCAGGAAGTCACTGCACGGCTGCACACACTTCATTTCCATACACTGTCCGAAGCCGATCACAGGAAGTTACGGGCGCGACGCAAGGAATACCCCAGCAGGGGGCGCCAACCCACCGCAATCCAATGTACCTGTTTGTTAATATCACTTTATTTTGCTTGTTTATCATTTATTTGTTTCCACTGTAATTTTTTCATTCGCCTACACTGCAACTGACATTCAGGATTTGCGCTACTTTAAGTTTACGCTTTTTAAGAGTTCAGATGACCCACGGATTCTAAAGTTTATGCATAGCAGCAGCATTTCTGCATCAGCACTGGGGGTATCCAGTCGCGCTTCAGATCATTAGTCACTGTTATCCTAGGGATGAGGGTCACCTCTCTGTAGAGCAAAAGTATGTCCAGGAAGGAGGTCTGGTTGTGGTCGACCGTCAGTCCTCTGACGCGGATCTGCTGCCCCAGGGCGTCGTAGCTGAACCGCTCATACGCCATGAATTTCCCTTCGGGGTTTACCTGTGTGGCAGGAGAGGGGTTATGAGTTCAAATCCCAGGACAAAAGCCAGTGTGACCAACAGAACATTAACAAAGTTGACAATATGCGTGGTAACCCCATCTATCTATTGTTATGTGAAGCTCTTAAATATTTGCTATTGGATTCAATGAGTTATGAAAGTGAAATGCCAAAGACAATTAAAATGTAATTATTAGTAGTACAATAACATTTGCTTGTCATTTATTGTTTCCATTGTAATGTTTTATTCGCATACACCGCAACTGATATTCAGGATTTGCATTACTTCAAATACACGCTCTTCAAGAGTTCAAAGAACTCACAGGTTCTAAAGTTCATGTACAGCACCATTATCTCGGTATTTGGATAAAGGTTTATGATCAATTGGAATACTTAAAATAAAATTAAATTAAATTAAATAAATACTTACAACAGTAAGTCTTCCAACCATTAGAGGAGGTGATTCTGAAAGTTGGATTAAATACAGAAATAGAGGGTAAATTCATCACAGTGTCCGGCAGCGTCATCAGAAATACTGCGATCACTGAGTTTTTTTTATAGTTGTTACAGACACTACAAGCACGACACTGTAAGGACGCGTCCCTGCTGAGGTTTTAATGCCAAGCCTTTAAAAGCCCCCCCGTTTATCTCTTACTACAAGGATGAGGTGATTTTGTCGCCACGGCCACCAGGCACAGGAAGGCGGCGAGGAGGCTGAGGGCCTGCATGCTACCCGGCGTTCCGAGGCGGACTGTGTCCCCTGACTCGAAACCCTCCTATTATATGCAGGACGTGTGAATCCAAGGTTCACGTTCTCCCTTCATCCTACTGTGAGTCATGTGAATCGTTACAGTAATGTTGGTTAAAGGTGCACGCAACCTCGAACCACTTCCAGGTTTTCAGCACACTGTTTGTGAATTATCTGCATTCTCTGTTGGCAAGTAGACACATACGTACATAAATAATTTGTGCTCTGTGTGTGCGTGTGTGTGTGTGTGTGCGCGCGCATACGTGTATATATATCAGAGAGAGAGAGATAGAGAGAGAGCAGAAATATTGCATAAAATGCCTTTTAGATAATTTTCTTGTTACGGAAGTATCTGTTTGAAATGGACGAATACTGCCCATACATTTTCTTTTAAAACACATTTGTGTCATCAGTCATTGTTGCTAATGAACACTATATACAATGTGACACTCATTCACAATTTATTCATGTTACGTATTTTCTTTCCAGACAAGCTCACTGGGTGCTAAGAGGAAAACTTGTGTTTTTACAGACTGACGCCGGTCTGAAAGGAATAAGCAAGAAGTTCGGCACAGAGGATAAACACTGAATCAGCACAGACGCGTGTGTGTGTGTGTCTCTGTGTGTATGTATGTGTGTGTGTCTGTGTGTGTCTCTGTGTGTATGTATGTATGTGTGTGTGTATGTATGTATATGTGTGTGTGTGTCTGTGTGTGTATGTGTGTATGCATGTGTCTCTGTATGTATGTATGTGTGTGTGTGTCTGTGTGTGTATGTATGTGTGTGTGTGTGTCTGTGTGTGTATGCATGTGTCTCTGTATGTATGTATGTATGTGTGTGTGTGTGTGTCTGTGTGTATGTGTGTGTGTGTGTCTGTGTATGTATGTATATGTGTGTGTGTCTCTGTATGTATGTATGTGTGTGTGTGTGTGTGTGTCTGTGTGTGTATGTGTGTATGCATG
>JAODKC010000051.1:2185259-2198161 GCA_026777985.1 Mormyrops attenuatus | reverse complement strand
ATAAATAAAACATGCATTTAAAAGGCTGGCACATTTACAAAGTCGTACGAACGTTTTGCCCCCCCAATTCAGGTGTCAGGTAAACTTTGGCATCTAGTCTCATTGGCCTAGACATGCTTTTTATTTTGTATCCCCACATGACAGAAAACCTTAATTACCGGCTTTAAAGGACATTCCACATACATCAAGCTGCTGGTCGGTGTATCATGTCTCCCCTCCCAGGTTATTCCTGAGGGTGGGAGGGAGACCTTCCCAGCAGCCCCGGCTGCAAGCACCACGCTGGCCGTGTCAGATCATCTTCCCATGTTTGATTTCCGGAGTATCTCCCCCCTCCCCAACTGCGGTCGAGCCGCTCGCACCCTCACCCCCTCCATCAGATCTGTGCCATCACCTTTGCCTATTCCACTCCGATTCTGACCGCTGGAAATGCCATGAGCTAAAAACCAATCAGGGGCACCTTCCCCAAAGCTAACTATGTTAGCATCTTCCATAGTTTTAGCCATGCAACTGAATGGGTCCAACTATGCAAGTTGCTAACGGGCACTTTTGGGAAACGCACCCCAGAAAAGGACTGTGTGAATCTTCTAACACCAAGACACTCTGAGGCACCGAGTGTGAAGGAAAAGCTGTGGAAGGAAATGAGACAAACCTTTATTCTATGTGTGTCACTGGTGGGTCTCATCATCTCACCTCATCAACCCTGTTAACAGAAGACAGAAACCATGAGCTCATAAACCATGAGTTTAACTTAGACAAAAATATTCTGAGGGCAGATGGGAAAATGACTGGTTCAGAGAGATAACCAATCAGATTGTAGAGGAGGTGGGCCAGGCAACTTGAGGAGGCGGGACCAAAACTGATTGGGGTTAAGGGCCTTGCTCAGGGGCCCAATGGTACAGTCACTCTTCTGACCACAGCATCTGAGCCAGTGACCTTCTGAAAAAAAATAATAATGCCAATATGGGGACAACATGAATCCTCCATACACTGAGCCATGGGGGAAGAATCAAATGCAGGAGGCTACAGCGTTGCCCAATAAACCAACAAACCTTTGGGAGGAGAACAGTGCTCACTCTGGGAGGGGGGGCTTTAACACCACCCAGCCCCAACCCTTGAGCAAGCATTCTCCCACGTAACACCTGAATCAGGACTCTGTCATGTCCGTCCCGCTGCTGCACCGCCGTCTGCCTGTCTGCTCCCGGGAGTCGATGTCGGTGCTTCGGACGGAAGCTCAACGCATCCTGGCATTTCCCCCTCCCTCAGAGAGGGTTACCTCTCCACTAGCTGCTTCCTGTTCAACTGCACATTTACTGCAGCATTCTAAAATTTCTGAGGAGACAGTAGGGTCAGTCGGTCCCTGGGGCAGTTGGGGTTAAGAGCCTCGCTCAACGGCCCAATGGTGGGATCACTCTGCTGAACAGAGGATTCGAACCAGCAACCGTCTGAGTCCCAACCCACTGAGCTGCCCCCTCCAACAAATTATTTTTTTGTTTAATACTTTTTGGTCAGTGCATAATTCTGTATATGTTATTTTACAGTTTTTATATCTTTATAATTATTCTAAAATGTCAAGAATAGTACAAATAAACCTTTCTGTGGTTAGGTGTCCAGACTTTTGACTGGTACTATATGTACTAATTGTACTGCACACTCAATATTTTAATAATCAATAAATACAGCAACCTAGTGGTTTCACGCTGCTATTTTTATTCTGCTGGGGCTAAACTAGTAAGTTAAGATGCTGGAATCGTAACTTAAATCTAGCGAACGAACAGACTAAGGAAAATAAATACAAATTAAAATTAAAAATCAAAAAGAAGTTAAGATTGCGGGAAGAGATGAACGTGTAAAAGTGAGCACTTTAGAGTGCGCGGGAAATACCCAAAAATGGACCGAAGGAGAAGTGAAAGTCGTAGCCAGGTCGTAGCTAGAAATTCTCCGATACCCCAGCTGACAGCACATTGGATTTCATGCCATTAACAGCGACTACAATAGTTAAATCATTCATTATTATCTTTTGATGAGCAACTAGCCAGACATTACATCAACTGCGATTGACAGCTTGAAATATTAACAATCAAAAGATAATATTAATACATATAAGGTCCCCTGCAACCTTTATTGACAGTTTGTATATTTCCCGTGAAATGTATAGTCCCCTGGGAAGGACTAGGGCCATAAATCTTGGCGGCCACAGCCAGCCCATAACGCAGTTAATCTCAATTAGAAACCTGGCACCGAGTCACCCGAGTCCATGGGCCATCTCTGTCCCGTACGGGTCCCAGTCTGGTTTTTAATTCTCCTGTCCTACATGGATCTATAGGAAGGTCACTATGTCCTTCACCTGCACATGTCGTCAAAATCGCAACGGACTCCTGGAATCTTCTACCGCACTACATACATACACAGCCGCACATGTACTGAATTTAGTCATGTAGGACTGCAGGTGTAGCAACGGTTTCCAAACTCCAGGGGACTGAATTTAAGAAGCTTGCTGTACTTTGTTACGGCACTCAGAACGTTATGAACTCCAAGACAGGCAGTTTTTATACTGCATATTTTACCATGGTACATCCGATCGTTACAAGGCACACAGGGTGAAATGCGGAACCGGCCCACAATGCCTTGCAAGAGATGCTGATCCATAACCAGGCTGGTACTTAAAAGGAGGAAAAGCACGTGGGCATTATGGAGTCGTTGTGCAAATATGTGAATCAGGGATGAACATATCATAAAGGATCACTCAGAGGTGAAGACCGTCTGCACATCGATGATTTTCTTACAGTCGGACTCACTCATGTTGTTTTTCATGCCTTGATCTAAAATCCCGCACCGACTGAATAACTAACCGTGTCGCCTAGACCTACACCCACGCCCACTGTCCCCTGTGTCCAAATTCTCCATATTTCACTCTCACTCACAAAAATCACATTTTCATACTTCGACGCAGAAAGCGAGGAGACGGGAGAATGGGTTGGACAGAATGATCGATGGGATTATGTCATTAGCATGACGTAATTTCACCGAACATCTCATCGCTGCAGTTAAAACAAATATATTCATTTTAATTTCAATTCACGCGTGCAGCTTAACCAACCCATTCATATTACACACCAGGTTATACAAGTAAAACAATTCAGGTGGACGTTGACTTAATAAATGTTTTGTTGATTCCCAGAAAAGTGACGGCAGATCAGCACCAATGTCCTCCCTCTGAACTGTGCTTGGAGCCTTTTTCTGTCGATCCATCAAAAATAAAAAAATGAAAAATAAAACAAACGTAGACGAGCTGCGTCAGGACCTTCATGGTCGCCGTCGGGTCTAATGGAAAGTGGTTGTTTAAAGGGCTGATGTTTTACGGTGCGCTACAACCGAGGTTAAAAACGTTTCTGCCCGTGTTTTGGGGCTGCAGCACTTTCACTTAGAAAACCGCGTCTTCTTCCTCATAGAGACACACGTACATGCTTTTATCTTCCTCAAAATAAAAGCCAAACTAAAGGCTTTACACTTTCTCCTTACTCCTTCCATCATTTACGCTGGAAACCAATAGACACATATGGCTGTTAAGATCAAGATGCTCAAATGATGTTAAACAATACATATTTTCCACTCCAGTCCCCGGCAGCAACATCCACTTACATCCACTTACATACTCATCCAGGTTAGACTAAACTCGTATGGCACATAACTTAAGCAAAATGAACAAAAAATATTCATAAAGACGACAGCATCGTATTAAAATGATATGAATAAAGATTTATTTTTATATGAACAGGTGGCTTGATTTTTATTGTATTTTACAAGTTTCTATGACAATCTCGCAAAATTTTCTAGCATATTCCAAGAATGGAAATGGAAAAGGATTTATTGCTGAATGTTAAATGAAATACACTTTGACGGACTGGAACACTTCTCAGTCGCTGCTGTTGACCATGCACCCATCCTACCTGGGCCACGAGGACATGCAGAAGGGAGGCGCTCAGAAGCTCAAGCGAGCGGGAAGATAAATAAAGTGGGAAGAAACGGGTTGGACATAACGGTAAGAAATACTAAGGGGGCAATTTCACATTTAAACTAACTAGAGATGCACTGCCTTCATTTGCATCGCCTAAATATACAGAATAAGACCCGATACCCTGAACGCACAAACAGAAAAAACCAAGTGGAATTTGAGCAGCGAAATAAAACACATTTCAGTCTAGAAATTATACCATTGTGCCTTTTGACAAAGCAATAAGTATTTATTTAATGATCTAGGTTCTTTTGGATACATTAAGTGTCATTTTTGTAACTGTTTTGCTTGAAAACAGGTATGATATGTCTTTTACTTACCATTATAAATCGCCTTTAAAGGTATTATATAAAAAAAACGTAATGCCGAGAATCACTCCTCCTTTAATTTCGATGCGCCCGAAATCGTCTCGTCACTATATCCCTGTCTTTTTTTTTGATATTCACGGTAAGCCGGTTGAAACCACTGCGCCTTTTCACTGACAACCACTGAAAACAACTGATAAGTGTGAAGCAGCTGTTGAGATGAGCGACTGACGCCCGCCGATCACCGACCGAAGATGACGCGCGCCAGGTCAACCAGATAGCGGGATTGTGGGAGTAAATGTTGGTGGTGCTGGAAGATGCGAAACGTATTCCTTTATGCAGAAAATACAATCCATGTCTGCATAATTAAATTTAAGAAGATTGTATCAAGTATGTATCAAAACTCAGCCTCTCGCAATAATAATAATAATAATAATAATAATAATAATAATAATAAATGTTCCAGTATTCATGGAGTGATTTGGTTGTCTCAAAGACTGGTAACCGGGGACGATTTCAAACACACTTGCAGACATTACTTCACCACAATGACTATTGTCGTCACACTCTGTAGAAAATGATGTCATCAAACAGACCTAAATACAAGGTTTGCATATTTTGGCATTCTGACAGACTCACAGCTATGCTCTTCTGTGTGTTTCTCTGTGTGTGTGTGGGGGAGGGGCGGTCTTCCACCCTGGGGCTACCGTCCCCCCCCTCCACACAGGACTGCTGGCTGAGTAATGAGCTCATCCAGGGAAGGTAGAATCATGGTCCATTCCTTCAGGAGTGGGGCGGAAGCCCTGACACGCGGCTTGTAGGTGCTGCTGCAGTAATGTGATGGTTGGGTGGGTGGTGTGTGGGGAGGGTATGTAACTGAGGGGGTAGGAGCGGAAGAGAGGGTGGAGGGGGTTCTGTCTCTCAAGCCTGGGGCTCCTCAGACCTTTAGCCCCTCAGCCCAATGCTTCTCCCTGACTCTGCTGCCTTTGGACCAGATTCAGGTGTTTGGTCATGTGACCCCTCCCACGGAACAAGAAAGAGGAAGTTGGCCATGCCGGCCAGCCAGCAAATAATGTTAAAACCCTGTCCTCAATCCCAGGGATTCTTGGGATGGACTACGTCCTCTGCCCACTGGATCTGTCCATCTACAGAAAAACCTGAGAGTGACAGCACTTCCACTACCTGCTGGACTGGTGGATCTACAGTAGCCCTAGTCATAGTACTGGTCCACTGCCCACCAGACCTGCAGATCCAAAGACACCCTCTGGGTGGTGCTTGTCCACTGTCTACCAGGCTTTCGATTCTATGAAAATCTTTAAGTCATACCTTGTCCAGTTCACATTGCACTAAACCTGCAATTCTGTAGACACACCTGGGCTTGTACCATGTCCGCTGCCTACTGGACTTGTGGTTCTACAGAAACGCTTGAGGTGATACCATGTCCACTGCCCACCAGACCTACGGTTCTACAGAAACCATTTGCCGTGACGGGTCAAAAAGCAAACGGCGAAACATTTGGAAGGCCGCCACGCCCTCAGCCTCCTGTTACGAAAACAAAAACGAACAAACAAAATGACAAACAAACGAGCCAATCATATTCGTGTAAACATACACCTTAGGCAGAAGTGGCTTATATCGTATGATGAGACAAGGTTCAAAAAAGGGATGATTCCCCCAAAAAAACAAACCTTGAAAAAATAAAAAGACAATGAAGAAGAGAACAGAAAGAAGAAACGTGTATAAAAATGAGGAGTCCGTATAAGAAAGGCTACAAAAAACGTAACTGGACCTCTGGCATCGGCATACATCAAAAGGCACCACAATATTATTCTATTTTTTTTTTAAGTTGTGAAAAAATTGGCACGTCTCTTTTTCTTTATGCTGTAAATCAAAATGTACATATAAATAGAGTTTTCCCTATAAAAAAAGTCTTTGCTGTTAGCTAGTAGACAACATTTGCTAAAATGAAAATAAATATTTCATTTGTTAGAATATCTGTCTGTTATATAAAATAAAAATATTTCTTATAGGTGCAGGTCTATAGTGTATTGTTGCGTCGGTAGGTCGGTTCTACTGGGGAGCGCTGTCTTGTTTGGACCGGGACAGCGTCAGTCTGGGCGGCAAGTTCCCGCGCGAACTCTGCCTGCCCGAAGGCTGATGAGTCCGCGCCTCGGCCGGCCTGTAGATGGTGGAGGGCTCCGTGCTCATGTTCTGCATACTGAGGAAGGGCGTACTCTCCCCATCCTCCTCCTCTGACTCGCTGTCCGACAGGCAGCTCCGCGAGCCACAGTCCCGCGCCGCCTCGCTACGCTGTGACACGTGCCCGTTGAGCCTGGACCTCCGCCAGCGTCTGCCGTTGGATCCGCTTCTCTTTGGTTTCTCCAGGGAGGAGAGGTACTCCTGCGTGGTCTCATACTCATCGTCATCCGCCAGCCGGTACGGGCTGGACGGCAGGCTGCCGGTGCTCTCGTCCAGGTAGGTACGATGCTGCTGCCTGTAGAGCTCATGCCGCTGGACATCGTGCAGCGGCACTTGGTAGCGGCGCAGCAGCGGCTGGTCGTCCTCTGGCTGGTAGGAGGTGTGGGCGGCTGGCGGGAGGGACATGGCGTGGCTGGCATTGGGGGAGGTGATCTGGAAGGTAGGCACCTGTGGGGGCAGTGAGTAATGGAAGTCCACCGGGGAGAGGCGCGCCGGCGTCGTCAGTGCCGACACGTACCTGCGGGGGAAGGGGGATTACGTGGGGGGAGAGATGGATAAATACAGGAGAATGACATCTGAGTCCGGTCGTCCCATTCCCTCACGCCGTGGAAGGGTGTAAGCAAAGCCCATGTTCGGCCCATATAACGCGGCGTGCTACACAGCTGCACTGCATCAAAGTCCCCCGAGGTACAAGCAGGCCCACCGCCCACCACCAACACCAACTTCAGGCCACTCCCTCTGCCCCCACGTTTACTATGGCACTGGGAAGATTTTAATATACACATTAGAAACATGCAGCTTGAAAGGTTCAATGGCACACCAAAAATAAGATGATTTAATCTGTGTCGCCATCCCGCTGAAGTGTATTTAAACTCTGCTTCTACTACAATAATCTGCCTCTGCTCTGACGCTCTGTTTCTACTCTTATAATCTGCCTCTGCTCTGATAATCTACCTCCACTGTGACACTCTGCCTCTACTCTGAGAATCTGCCTGTGCTTTAGCACTCTGCCTCTGCTCCAATAGTCTTCCTATGCTCTGGCACTCTGCCTCTAGTCTGATAATCTGCCTCCGTTGACACTCTGCCTCTACTCCGAGAATCTGCCTTTGCTCTTGTCACTCCGCTTCTACTCTTATAATCTGCCCCTGCTCTGACGTTCTGATGGTTTCCCTTTGCTCTGACACTTTCCTTCCTAGTATGTTGATCTCATACTTGGCCTCTACCCCAATGCACGTCCTCTGCAGTGCCACTCATCCCTCCGAAAACCAAACACGTGCCATTAAGTCTTTCAAACTGGCACGACCATCCCCGCGGGGGGAGGTCGCCATGGAAGTGAGCGTTTTAACGTGTACACTAAAATGTGCACAGTGCCATAGCGGACGGTGCGGGCATCCCACCTGTCGCTGTGCGGAGAGTCCCCCAGCGAGTCGAAGGAGTCCCTGTACCGTGCGGCGGGGTGGTGGGGCTCAGTAATGCCACAGTGTGCCGCACGCCTGGCCCGCGCCTCCATGCACGCAGGACTGTTGCATTTACTGGTCCCCACGGAGGACGACGCCATGCCCGAGGGGGAGTCCGACAGCACGCTCTCTGTCCTGTCCAAGCTCCATGTACGGTCCTCGTGTCTGCGTGGGGGCAGGGCGAGGCGGGGAGAAAGCAAGAGCACCATCACATTCATGTCCCCAGAGTCACCAGTGCTCCCACCTTCCAAAATTGCAGCGGAGGCCCAGGGCTACATGCTGATCCATGCAGTGGGGGGGGGGGGGGCCGAGAACAGCTGGAAAGCATATAAACTGAACAGGCACACTTCACTGCAGCCAGAGAACAGGACAGCACTGATTCCTGCACAGGAGTAACTCTTTCGGATGCTCAACCAGAAACACTCTATGTTGGTGCAATACCTGTGTGTGTGTGTGTGTGTGTGTGTGTGTGTGCATGTATGGGCTCTCTGTCTGTGTATGTAATAGACACGGACGTGTATGATTCAGTTGGAGGACCACATACGCCCTGGCATCTATATCACAGCTCGCAGTGCATTCTGGGCACTGTGAAAGAATGAATCATCAATTGGAAGTTTCTATTTGCATGACACCAGTGTTTTAACTTGTCGGATCACTGGCTTTAACTTAAACATGACTGAATAAATGCTGCTTCATGTCTTCAACTGAAAGACATAAGTGAGGAGCCAAAAGGAAAATGTAATACATATAATATGTTTTTCTGCACTCTGTGTCAGGGAAAGTTGTTTTTCGCTAGAAACTCCAGTGACGATAAGGGAGAAACTCAGCGAGGCACATCTACAGCCACCAGGTGGCGACCAACACACTGGAAAGAAATACTGGCCAGTTTCTCGGTAGAGGAGCCAGGAACCAGAGTATAAGGAGGCTGCCTGTCCAAAGTCATCAGGCATTTGGCTGAGTTTGTGAGGGATTTCTGCAGAAGGATGGCGTTCTTTATCAATGCCATCATTGCAAAAGCTGATCCTTTAATCCAGTGTTTCTCAACCTGGTCCTCTGTGACCCCCAGATGGTCCGCATTTTTGCTCCCTTCCCAGCTCCCTGCCAGACAGTCCATGTTTCTGTTCCTTTCCAGTGGGAGCTGGGAAGGAGCAAAATGTGGTATATCTGGTGTTCCCTAAGGACCAGTTTAAGAAACACTGCTTTAGTCAGCCCAAGCTTTGGCCCCCCAGGACGTGTCCTCGGTTTTGACTGGGTTGGATTATCTGCAGCTCAATCAGTCTGATGTGGGGGGGCCGGGCTGTGCGTGTAATTGGTCCAGAAGACTAATCCGCTGGAGAGGTCGTGTGATGGCCATATTGCTGCGGCAATGGGGGAAAGTGGAGAAGTCACCTACAGTACAGGGGATTTCGGAGCCGTCGCGGTATGGAGGCGGTGTGGTATGGAGGCGGTATAATATGGAGGCGGTGTGCTATGGAGGTGGTATAATATGGAGGCGGTGTGATATGGAGGCGGTGTGGTATGGAGGCGGTATAATATGGAGGCGGTGTGGTATGGAGGCGGTGTGCTATGGAGGTGGTATAATATGGAGGCGGTGTGATACGGAGGCGGTGTGGTATGGAGGCGGTGTGCTATGGAGGCGGTATAATATGGAGGCGGTGTGCTATGGAGGCGGTGTGGTATGGAGGCGGTATGATATGGAGGCGGTGTGGTATGGAGGCGGTGTGCTATGGAGGTGGTATAATATGGAGACGGTGTGGTATGGAGGCGGTGTGCTATGGAGGCGGCATGATATGGAGGCAGTGTGGTATGGAGGCGGTATGATATGGAGGCGGTGTGGTGTGAAGGCGGTATGATATGGAGGCGGTGTGGTGTGGAGGCGGTATGATATGGAGGCGGTGTGGTAACCTTGTACTGGGAGAGCAAAGCGGCGGCGGCATTCACCTGTGTGTGGATGAGTGGGCGGGGCTTGATGTGTGGTGGGATCTGGAAGACGCCCGGCTGCCGGAGAAGGACGCCTCTGCCCCGTGCCGAATGACTCGCTCGGTGGCCGGGGCGTTCTTCGAGATGTACTGCAACGGAGAAGGCTACGTAACAGGAAGCTCGGACAGGGAGCATGGGAAGAGGGAGGCATTGTGGGTATCGTAGGCTCCTAACCGCATGGTATGGGCAAATGTAAGTCTTTGTGGACTGAGCACTTAGCCTCTGAATGTCAATGTGATATGGGTCTGTGTTGACACTTCTGCCCTTCACAGCGAAGCCGGCAACACAGAAACCAAACCACAAGGAGAGAACGCCACCATGAGCATGAAGAGCTTCCATCACAAGCCAAGAAAGCATGAGAAAGAACATATTGCAGAAGACCGGAGCCTACGAGTGGTTAGCTGACACTGAAGCGGGCCTCCTAACTTTTAATGAGATTCGGCCATCAACTGAGAGCCATTGACTAATTGTAGCTGTGTGTTTAACAGTACTGGAGTTTCTCCAGCTTGCTGGGTGGGCAAATAAAACCGTTACATTGGCAGCAGGTCTGTAACTAGGGGGGGGCTGCTCTTCTGAGCAGGGTGTGTTAGAGACCCACTCTACTGTCTTGAAATGACTGCCCCTCCCCCAGAGTTTTTTTCATTTATGAGATGCTTCTATCCACAGCAATGTAGATTATGGAAAAGCAGAATCAGCCAGTCCTTGGACTGGACCTTGGACCTTGGTTAAAGGCCTTGTCCACGAACCCAACAGCAAAATCACACAACTGACCCACGGATTTGAACCAGTGACCTTCTGATTACAGATAAGGGGTTCGAAGTCACTAGGCCACACACTACACACCACATTATGTTAGCAAACAGCTCGTTTGGCCTCCAACTCACATCTACCATGGGGATCTCCTCAGGGCCCGGTCCCGGGTGGTTGGGTCCATTGGCCAGGTTCCGGTTAGGATGGTCGGCACACATGTTCTGCCGCACGTGGTTGTGCATTTTCTTCCTCTGTCTCCTGCAGGGAAGATTCCGGAAACACAGAAAAACAAGGATAACGTCCTGTTTTTGAAATGCGCCTTTATTTACTGGATTTGCTGCTCGTGTGTCTGGAGTTTAGTTAGTGTCCGAAATGTGACAGTGAGTTGATGAAAGTGAGCCTCTGCTGCCAGGCTGTCCTTCTACTTACACAAGGCCATCACTCTGCAGCCATCCTCCTGCCTCGCTCCTTAATAGATGCTGGCCTGATACACGTGAATTGGAAGTGATGCATTGTGGGTGGGGGGGGGAGTCATTGATTCCACGGTTAGCTTGTCACTTGGTGGAAGCTTGCGGCCCGGTTCGCGGGCGCTCCAACTTTCCCTCTCTGCTGTGACTCTCCCTCGCTGCTCTGACTCTCCCTCTCTGCTGTGACTCTCCCTTGCTGCTCTGACTCTCCCTCTCTGCTGTGACTCTCACCCGCTACTCTAACTCCTTCGCCATTTTGCCTCCAGCAGCCAGAAGCGGACACTCTCGGGGGGGAAGCACGGAAACGGGGAGCCGGGTGACTCATGGAGCTCGGGGCTTGCCAGCCCCCGGCTTTCCGAGCGGAAGCCAAACAGTGAAAAGGGGTATAATTTTGGGGAGGGGGGGGGCAATAGAATGCCAACTTTGGCAAAGGCTCAGATTCCACGGAGGGGAAACATTCAGAGGCAGCGAGCATATCATGGTAGTGGCCGGGGGGGGACTTACTTGGTTTTGCAGTAGGCGACCACGCACACGATGCCCACCACCAGCAGAGCCACACAGATGCCTGTGATTGTCAGGACCCTCTTCTGGTAAAGCTCCTCTGCCTCTACAGGAATGGGAACACGAGAGGGTGCCGTTGGTCCCCACACACATAACACGAACCCCTCACCCCCCAAACACTGCCCCCTGTATGTCACAGACACATATGACACTATGACACCCCCCCTTAACAGCCCTTACGAAAAGTGTGACTCTGCCTATACGCATTCTGTCAGACTTCTACATGACACCTACACCATAGCTGTCCTGAGCGGTTGTTTGCCCCCACCCCCGATGCCGTGAAGCTGGTTCTGCTACCTGCGCTACATCCACACCTCCACATGTCAGCTGTCACAGAATTCGGCTGGAAATCTGGGGGTGACCTTTCCTGGCCAAATTGAATGGCCTCACCCTCGCCAGGCCTGCTGAACGGACTCATGAGCCCCGTGTACATGTTTCTGTACACCTGGCTGAAGATCTAATGGGACCTCAGCACCAATCGGAGGGTCAGAGGCTTGAGGTGGGGCTAAGAAACCATACAGCCAATAGCCATCCTTCCTGCTGTTCCCTTAACTCCCTAACGGCAACAGATGACAAAGGTATAACATTAGGCGACCGCTGCTGTGAGCGACGTTCTAACGTCACATTTCAGTGAGAAATAATGCATCTCAGCAACACACCCCGCAAATTAGAAGAAAGCTGCTCCCCCCATCTTATAAGGTAATGGAGTCTGCCTGACAGCCCCGAGTTAATCTAGAATAAATCTCGAGTTTAAAAGGTCAGTTTGGTGACACATTCTGTCCCAACATGACGGGGTGGAATGAGAGGAATCCTTCAATGTAACTTAAGGAGAGACACTGTCTGTCTTTTAAGGGGGGATCCACCGCACACTATAAACCTGTGAGCTGACTCTCTAGACCCATGAGCTGACTCTATACACCCATGAGCTGACTCTATTTACCCGTGAGCTGACCCTATACACCCGTGAGCTGACCCTATACACCCATGAGCTAACTCTATTTACCCGTGAGCTGACCCTATACACCCGTGAGCTAACTCTATACACCCGTGAGCTGACCCTATATACCTGTGAGCTGACCCTATACACCCGCGAGCTGACTCTGTAGACTTGTGAGCTGACTCTATTTACCCGTGAGCTGACCCTATACACCCGTGAACTGACTCTGTAGAC
>JAODKC010000051.1:2157305-2175189 GCA_026777985.1 Mormyrops attenuatus | reverse complement strand
GAAGAGTGCAATGGTCACCCCCTCCTGAATTTGTCTGCCCCCATCGCACCTGAATTCCTGAATGTTCCAGAAGCCAAAACCAGACTTTGCTTCCTAAATCCAGTACTCCTTCACGGCCAAAAACTATATTACAAAACATTCATTTTACGTAAACACATTTGCCTCTTATACAATTATGCAAAAAATGAATGTGATGCAGCTATACGTAACCGTGATACCAGATATGACATACACTACTGCGTTTGTTTAAGCGGTCATTGAGAACTGATTTACATACATGCAAATATATATCACATTATGAGAGGGAGGGCTGTTCACGATCTACCCTACACATGACAGTGACTCACAGTCTCTTTCAGGAGCCTTTATAAAGTCAAAAACTCAAATATAAAAGTCAGGCCTTGGTTTCAGGAACATTAAGATAGCATGTATACAGACAACCCACATTAAGATCCATATTTTTCCCCTGGGACCATTTCCAAGTCTCAAAAGCATCCAGTTAATAAAGCGCCGGCTTAGAGCTCCATGTAGGGGCTGCTTATTGACGTGGCCGCGTGCCGCTGGAGCCTTCTTGTGTGTCTAAGCGTTAGGGTGGAGCACCTGACAAAAACAATAAATAAAAGGGTCTCACCGGGATGAGCTCCCCCCGGGGAACAGCATTTTAAATACAGAAGCGTCACCTTTGTTCAGGCATCGGAGGAAGAGAAGCGAGGGGGGCACAATTATTGTGTCAATGCTCCCCCCCCCCCAAAGACAAAAGTCACAACAATCAATAGATCGTTAAAAAAAAACAAAAAAAGCACATATCCCCAGCTCCCGGACAAAACTCAAAACTCTTTTAGGGCAGGAAATCACACCCTGGCGCTGGCGTTCAAATAAAAATGGAAATTCTCACGCGAGGTTGTTCCCGTGAATGTCAGGCGCATGGGCCCGTTTCAGGTTTTTTTTTTTTTAAAAAAAGTCACGACAAAAAAAAGTTCAAAATGTTGTGAGTGGAGTGTTTGCTAACAGAGCAACTGCATTCCCACTAAGATGAGTCGTATAAAGTAATATCATTTTTATCCGATCTGTTAAGTGGGTGATAACAGCACCTCCCGCGGATAACAACACCTCCAAAACCTTGTGGACGATATTAATATTTACTCGGGAGGCATTTTCTCTTCTCTCAGGTTGTGTTACAAACAGGCCTATTGGTTATCCCTACTCACCCTGCATACGCTAATTGAATTTGTATTTGATCGTATTATTTGTTACACACCGTGCATACGGAACCTGAGGACTGCCTTGCTAATACTGTGCTGCACGCTCCTGTGTCCCCAGAACAGCCTTGTTTATTTGATGCAATCGGCCTTTCGCTAGGATGCTGGTCCACAGGGACTCGACGGTGCCCCAGAGTCACGTCGCGCCGCCTGCGTCTTCTACGGCTAGCAGACTGCTCTACATCCACGATGGACACCTGAGCCTGTAAACCTAGCAGCAACTGAATACAAAATACTATTTGTTTTAAGTTTTAACTAAGTTGCAACTAAGTTTAAAAAATCCTCTTGCCCTTAGTAACTGGAGAGGATTTAACAGTTAAAATCATTTTGAAACTGCGGCTTATCACCTGCTCAGTATATTACATGGAAATGTGCGTGGAAGTATGTGCCCTTAATAATTTGTATGCTCAGAGTACACGTTCCATCGGCTTGTTTTGTGGATAAATTATTAGAGGTATACGAGGCCCTCAGAACGGTGAAATGTGTGGCTCTCACTGTGTCAAAACGTTTGTCAGACAGTCGTGATGGCTCTCCGAGTCGCACAGCGCTGAGAGATTTACAGGCAAGAGCTTTCAAGCTGCTACGATTCATCGTTGATATAGCAAGCTGTCTGCAGGGGCTTTGTCCCAGACTTCTGTCATAAGCAGACTGGCACATTTAAAAAGCACATCTGCATTTGCAAAATAATTTCATGACAGTTAAAAATGAGGCCATTACGTAATGCGTAATTTAAAAAAAGGCTTTCAGCAGTGGATGTTTTATACCGATGTCCACACAGATCGTGTGGTGTTCTCCTCCAAACAGACTCTGTGACGTCTGATATAGTATGACCCGATGGATACCAAATGTCTGAAACATCTGCATGACTTCGATGTTTGTAAACACAACCTGTCAGCCTCTCCTGGCCACATAACGACCGTTAAACTGACTAATTGTATGCGGCCACGGATGTTAACGTCCAGCCAGATTGCGTCTTGCGTTATGAAGCTCCTTTCATTTATGCACTCTCCCACTAGTCGCCTTGGCTGTTTTTTTTTCGTCTCGTAAACAAACGCCATAACACTCGTGACAGGGCAAAAGGGCACGATTGTGAGCTGTGCAGTGAGGTAAGCATCTGTCTGTCCGTTTGTGAGAATGCCGTCTTAATGACCGTCATGCGTTGTTCATTACACTAATCCACAAAAAACTATCCCTCAGAACAAACAGTGCTATGAAAGATTAATTCAAGAGCACTAGTGCTGTTAAATTCCCTGCGTTTTATAATTAGCAAACGTTGTTTAACACGACATTTTTTGCTATGACTTTCATCGAGATGTATTTTATGTTCTCTCGGTACCAAATTAAGAAATGAAAACGAAGCAGAAACGGCACGGAATTAAAAGGCAGAGATGGGTGTGCTTGGGGTCGTTCCGGGCGTCTTTCTGCCGCCCGCTCAGAGGGACATGAGGGCACTCAGCCGGACACGACGTGCTTCCACATGCAGCTGATAAGAACGTCCTCTGGGTCATTTCTGAGCTTCTGAGGAACTTTATATTTCAAAGTGAAAGACAGAGGTATAAATAAGGGCCTGGCCTGTCAGACGTGCTTGTCCACCGGTGAGTAATATGCCGGGAAGCCAGGCCCGTATTCAATGAGCCAGCTTTGGGCTACAATTCCCCCAGGCCCTGACTGCATTATCGGACTTCCTGGATGCGTGCCGTCCCATGACTGAATTAGCTGCGGCAATTGACTTATTGCTGCGTCCAATTTGTGCGTTGGCCTTCGGTGAGAGTGAAGGGGTCCACTGGGCAGAGCGGAGAGGCCTGCTCTCCCCCCCCACCCTGCGTGTACTGGATCTGTTTGATATAGTGATTTTCATTGGGGGTAGGAAGGCATGAAGAGAATCATGCCCCAGCCTGTGTTATGCAGGTGGGGGGGGGGCCCTTAGGCCCCTGCTATGAAGGAAGGGTGGCTGCCCGCTCGCCCTGGACGGCCCCCAGACACCCCTGTCTAGTGACGGGGGTCGCACTTTCCCCCACAAAAAAAAATCAATTTTTCCAAAACAAATGAGTTCTGTGCCCTTGATTTAAAAAGCATCTTTATAAATCTGCCCCATTTTCTAGGAACTGAAATGTAAGCACAGACCCTTCACTGTTTACATTGTGGGAGGCCTCGTCCGTCATAAATATTTGTCTCTCTGCTAAAGCGTCGAGGCAGCCCTCGTTTGCCGCTGCAGCCGTCTCGTCGGGAGCCTGCAAAATGTTCAATCTGTCTGCTTTTCAGCCGCTGGAGGTGCCCAGAGAAAGGGAGCCCCATATCTATTACGATGGCGAGACCCGACACAGAGTGTAGCTGCAAACTGAAATAAGAATGAAAGACCCTGTGTTCTCTCTCTCTCTCTCTCACTCTCTTCTTTCAATGGACTGGCAGTGGGGGGGGGCAAAGTGTTACACAGTGGAAAAAAACGACATGTAAGAGGAGGGCAAGGGAAAAGGTCAGCATGTAAGAGAGAGAGGACTAAGCAAAAGTAGAGAGGCAGATGGGAGATCCAAGAGTATCTGAGACCATTAATCAAACCTGTTGGAGTATCTGGGCCCAGCAGTCAAAGGTCAGATGATATGATTCCTTGACATGACTTATCACAGTTCCTGCCTTAAAGCTTTGTCTCGTTTACATTAAATTACTTCTTTCATTTCATAACTGACAGCCGCGTCGGTAACAGGTTGGCATTCAGTACTTGGAATGACATGAACTATCCTGCGGACATTATGACACTTGAGGGGAATTACCTTCCAGTGATTTGACTTTCTAGTTAAAATATTACCAGGAACTGAGATTTAAATGTGAGATAAGATAAATTATGACAAAAGGGGGAATTAAGCTGGCCAACCCACAGCCAAAACAGGCGCACACACGCTCTGATAAATATGCATATTAGTTAATGACGTTACAGCGCACTCAGGAATGAAAAGCACGAAAGCACACCAAGAAATGGAAAATGTCACTCACTTACTTGCAAGAGAGCTGATTTATACCGTGTATGAAGTAACAGTCACCGTCATTCACACAGTAGGCTTTCTCTGTCTCGTTGCATCTTCTGGCGTGACCTGAGCCCGGAGACAGTGTGGTGGTTACTGCAGGAGACAGGAGAGAATGGATGTCAGCTCCTGGGGCAGTACATACCCCAGGGTAGCACACCACGGCAGCAACAGAGTCATGTGCACTGAGGAATTAACGCCCCACAGGGACACCGGGAGATAAATATGGAAAGTATTACAGCGGCTGTAAAGGTTTGCCAGGTTATTGTTAGAAACGGTGGTGTGGAGGATTTTGGCCCCTTGCTGTGCAGCGCATTGGAGACAGATCATCCTTCACTAGCAGCGGAGACACCGTGCTTAACAGCAGTGACATCCAAACTGATACAGGTCAACCCATATTGTCTGTAAGACGTGGGGGGTGGGGTCCAAACATCACCAGCTTCACATCCTTCTACAGGATCTTACATGCGGCACTTCATTGTACTGCTCCCATCTCTCACAGAATGTCACGCAGGACATGTGGCTCGTCAGCCGCAAGGAGCACACAGTGACTGCTATATTCAGAATAAAAGTCCCAGAAAAGGACCTGAAAGGCACTGGAACCATTATAGAAATTAAAGAAATCCGTAGAAATTAAGGACACGTGGACAATAGGACTTTTATTCATTATCTAACAGATTACAATAGGACAATATTATCGGAACGGGGCAAAATGAGTTTAAATATGATTTAATTGCTGTTGTTCCTCTCCGTTTCTACTCTTATAAAAGATGGGGGAGCATCCCATGGGGGCTGGTGCCAAGTGAGTGGACAAACCCATTTGCTCACCATTACCTAATCACTGATCATTTAAATACTTCTGTTCCATCTCTAAGCCCCCCAAACAGGATGCCCAGACATTCCTCCATCCCACGTCCACCCGTGGACGTCAGACCGTCCTCTGATAAAGTCAAAAAGTCAAAAAAATACGTCATCCCTCTATGAACAAGGCATTCACTTAATTAACGAGGTATACTGAGTGATACAGTAGCTGATGTAGTAAAATACATTACTCAGGTGGGACACCCCTGTCAGTAGGCTAGCTTTCGCTAACCAGCCGCTAGGGACACCCCTGTCAGTAGGCTAGCTTTCGCTAACCAGCCGCTAGGGACACCCCTGTCAGTAGGCTAGCTTTTGCTAACCAGCCGCTAGGGACACCCATGTCAGTAGGCTAGCTTTCGCTAACCAGCCGCTAGGGACACCCCTGTCAGTAGGTTAGCTTTCGCTAACCAGACGCTAGGGACACCCCTGTCAGTAGGCTAGCTTTCGCTAACCAGCCGCTAGGGACACCCCTGTCAGTAGGTTAGCTTTCGCTAACCAGATGCTAGGGACACCCCTGTCAGTAGGTTAGCTTTCGCTAACCAGACGCTAGGGACACCCCTGTCAGTAGGGTAGCTTTCACTAACCAGCCGCTAGGGACACCCCTGTCAGTAGGGTAGCTTTCGCTAACCAGCCGCTAGGGACACCACTGTCAGTAGGCTAGCTTTCGCTATCCAGCCGCTAGGGTCACCCCAACTGTGACATGAGAAGACGAGGGAGTCGCATGCAAATTAAACAGCGTCATAAATTAAAAGGCGTGAGCACTGCACTGATTTGAGTCATGCTGAGTTTATGATCACGCCTCTAATTAGAGTCATACTTGAAGATATATAGAAAGATCTTTAACATTAAACTGCTCTATAAGCCATAAATACAAGAGGAACAACCCTAACTACTACTGCTGTGAAAACTAATGCCATCACGATAATAATGCAATAATATTACCCAACAATAATAATTTTACTAACAATAATAACTATTTAAGTACTACTACTACTACTACTATTACTACTACTACTATTACTACTACTACTAATAATAATAATAATAATAATAATAATAATAATAATTGCTTAGACTGAGTATCAATTGGTGAGGTTTATTTTCAATAAATATATAATTTTTATAAAAACCACAAAAAAACACATTAAACACATTAAACATTATTTGAAACTGCTGAAATTTAATATGGTGAATTTATTGTTTTCTTAAAAAAAAACAATGATAATAATTATGCATACAAACTCACACTGGGTGTGCTTTCACAAATCCTGTTGTGTTAAGCATTTAAATTGAAATGGAACTGCAGAGCTGTTTACCATCGTAATATCCTGCTTACTGTGCTACTGAACAGGGCTCTGCTTTGGGTAACTTTTCCATTTCATTAATCTTACATGAGTTCTCTGCACAAATGGAAATTGAATTTACCTCCGACTTACTCCTGTCCTAATATCTGATCGCAGGACAACGTGACATAAGTGAGCAAACATATGACTTTTGTTGGCTTTCCTCTCTTGCGCTGCAGGTTCACGTGCAAAATCAGCACAATCAGCCTTTGAAGAAAAGGCAAGAAGAGCGCAGTCAGACAGCTCCAGGAGCCAGTGATGGAGGACAGGAGTACCCACAATGCTTTGAGGCACTGACCGCTGTGGCAGGTGACGGCTCTATGGCTTCTGCAAGTGGTAAGAACTAGTTACCCATGAACCACCTTTTAACCAGAACTAGATCAAGATTAAAGGTTGAAGACCTTTGTACGAAGTTTGCAAAGTTTACTGTGCAGAGGGAGTGGTTCCAGGAGGGAGAGTCAGGTGACTAGGGTTGGAGTCCCATTACCTCTACCCGCATCCAGTGACGCTGCCCAGGGAAAAGGTACAACTCCCATGTCTGCAAGCCTGCTGCACCCTACAGCAAATAGAAGCCCTCCTGCTTGGTTTCCAATTCCTGTTTTCTTACAGTGCCCTGTCTTTTCCTGGGCCCATATCGTGCCTCACACATACTCGCACATGACGGTCCCGTCCATGGCTGTAAGTCACCGTCAACGTGAGTATTTTCAGTAAAACAAAGCACTCTGTGAATTGCCTTCTGATGTGCTCAGTCTCACTGGAATTACTTCACCGAGATGAGCGATAGCTCTTTTAACTGAAAGTCTATATTTTGGCCGCACAGATAGAAAAAGGACATCCTTGGACACCTGCTGTAGATTAGCTGAGACAGATGTTGAACTCTCCACCTAGAGCAGGCTGATTATAGACTGGGGCTTGCAAGCTCGCTGTTTTTTGCACTTCTTTTTTTATTTTCCCACCATAAATCTGTGATTCGATGACATCATACCAAAACCTCTCTACCACATGAGTGTGCTACTGGTTACACTCAAGGCAGAATAACCTGAAGGGTATCCACTGTCAGCATCAGAATAATCATGTTTAAATTTTACCTGCTTGTAACAATACTTTTTTTTTTCCTTTCAAAGTACAGCAATTTATAATAAGCTCAAATAATGACAAAATTATTTGTAAGTCATTCTATATAAAGATAATAGTGCCCTGGCAGGATTTTTGAATAGGATGCGTATAGTGTGTATCTCTTAAGTGAGTTTTACATTTTAAAAACATAATTACAGAGGTCTGCAGTCATGACACCCGTGTAAAGCTGAAATCGCAGATAGCTTTATTACAATGCCAACTTACAGCCCAAAATGGGGATTTATACCGTTCTTCTGTAGGCATGATGGTACTTCCAAAGCTTGATTCATTGGGCAGCGTGTGGCTCAGTGGGCTAAGCTTGCGTGCCTGTAATCACAAGGCCTCCTGTTCAAACCCGGCCTCAGCACGTCTGCGGGTCCTTGAGCAAGGCCCTTAACCCCCAGCTCCCTGGGTGCCGCTACAGGTGGCAGCCCTTCGCGGACAACTTACTTAGTGAAGAGCAAGTTGAGTAAGGTGTAAGCTCGATTTCCCCCCATGGGGATTAATAAAGTATCAATTATTATAAATAAACATCAGTAAATTGGTCTATCAATGGTCTATCAAACCTTCGACTAACAGCATTCCAGTGTGCTCCTGAGAAGCAAACAACATCCAGGGCATCAGGAGTAGCTGTCCTGAAAAATAATTAAAAATCGTGCATTTTTAACTATAGAGTGATAGCCCTTAACGCGTTAAGTGCATACACACTGTGTCAGAGGCCAAGCATCCATGCGGCCTACAGGAAAATATGCAAATCCCTCGAAACAAAAGGTTACAGGTCACAATGAGTAATACCCAAAATGGGGATATAAACATCTCGCTGTTCCCTACCAACGGCACTCCATAACCCCGCCGTTATTTTCCATTTACGTTCGAGGTAATACTGAATGCAAATGCAAATGCTGTGATTAATCTGAGCGCGAACCACTGGGCAGAATTTCACTTAAGCAAATGCAACATGTCATTTATTTAACCTGGCACTTCCTCCACTCTGCTGTTTGTCATGTAACTCCATTGACTTCATAAAGGAAACTTCTTTTGTTTATTCAGGCTGCGACAGCACACTGAAGTAGAAATGCAAATTTTTTTAAACGTTAAAATGTACACTATTGGTTAGGGGCTTGTGCATTTTCCCAGATTTTCACTTAGTTTTTTGTCGTTACCACCTGTACGCCTGCAGGGAAATCCAGCTAATAGCTGCTCTATCTGTTCCCACCAATCACCTTTGTTTCCTGTCACAGATAAGTGTCTGATTGGTGAACCGGCACAGCCAGAAACTGACGGAGGCCCATCAGAGTGGCGGAGCCACTTGAGGGCTAGCTAGCCGGCAGGCCGTGATGTATTTAAACTGCTCATCCCTCAGTAGGATAACGCCAATTTGTTCTGCTGCTGCGGGATTCCCTGTCACAACTGAGTACGTCTTCATTTGATGCCACCTGTTTAAACGTACGTGATATGGCCAGATGTTTCATATGAATTTGAGTTTAATGACCATGTCCGTACGACAGACCGGAAGAGAAATGTTACGCTCTAAGACCCCCTGTCTCCTGGACCTTACATAATAATTACTTAGCACTCTGAATCGCCAACGTTGGACTTACAACTCAATCAGTCACTGATGATACAGGGGGCCAAAGTATAGTGACGCCAATGGTTTGCCATCGTAAATACATGTGTGTGTGTTTTTTTAACAGGAGCAGCAGAGGTGCCGGCACTGAGGCAGCTGTGCGGTCACACTTGGCATGATTGAGAGGGAGTGCTGCTTGTCAAAGACGGTGCTTTGCACGGCCTTCTAAGCAAATGGAAATTTTTGCTGAGCCTCCGCCAGCTGCCCCTGAAGCCTCGAGAGAATGACTCAGCCCTCATTTTACCAACTCCCCCCAACCCCTCCCCCAGAGCAAAGAACTCCCCACACTCCAGCTTCCTTCAATACGCACTTGTCCGTATTTCACGTCTCTATTACCTCTGAGAGCCTTTCAGGGTCAGTCGGGTTACAATCTATTCTAAACCCTGAAGAACTATTCCCGTCGACAGGAAACACCAGCGCCCCCCTGCCTTGGGTTTCTCTGGGAGAACTGGCAAAGCATGAGGGTCTGCTGCTTCTGCGATGTCATATACTGTGAGAGTTTGCATTATTATAATGATATTTCACTCACTTGGTTAGGAATGGTGATACAGGACCAGTGGGATATCAAATAGGCCGACTGGATGATGCGCAAAAGCCTTACTGAGCATGTGCGATGGTGCACTAAGGGACACTTTGAAGGCGTTTGTAGAATATGTCAATTAAAAGCGACTATTAGACCCTCTCAGCTCTAGTTTATTCGGCCTTTTTAAGTTGAACTTTTACTGAATAAAGCTGTCTGGCATGGCAACTCTGGTGGGTGGTGTCGGCACTGTAAAGCTCCGAGGGTGGGGGCTCTGTCTGTGTGGAGATTGCATGTTCTCCCCATTGTGTTTGGGGTTCCTCAGGGTATGCTGGTGTCCATCTACAGTCAAAACCGGGGTGGCCCATGTTGACTGGCATCCTGTTCAGGACAGTCCGCAGCCTGACGCATCCTGGCATAAGTCAAAGTTCACCGAGACACTTCTGGATAAGCGGCTGGCAGATAGATGCATGAGGCGTTCCTGAATGAGGAAATGTCATTGCCTTCACTTAACCCCTAAAAACATTTAGGGTCTACATTGTAAACACAGTCCTTGTAACTCCTAATACTACAAAAAGACATTTTTGTAATATTTCTAAGTGATCACTCATTTAATACAGGCTGTGACAATCAGGGGTGCGTCCCTTTAGGCACACAATAGGGATATGTATGTGGGAACAGTTTGCCTTGTGTCTGATTGCAGGATGAGCTCTGCCTTAAAGATGGCACCAAGGTGTGTTGGATGCTGGGCTTCTCATTAGCATAGAAGAGACATAAACAGCGACAGTGCCCTTTAGAAACTCAAACCTAAAATGAATGACTCAGAACTAATGTAACCGCAAAAACCACGGCAAACTCAAACAACAGCTGGCAAATGTTAAACTGAAACCAAATGTTAACCCAACGTGTGTGAGAGAGCAAGGAGATGCATCACTACTACAATTCTACCTCTTCAGACCAGCTGGCTCTTTATACTATCTGCATTTAAGGAAGCTGAAGTAGGGCCAGCTGGTCTTCATCAGTGAAAGTAGTTTGTGTGATGTAGGGAATCAATTAAGTGTTTCCATAGCCCTCATCTATAGGTCCAAGTCTTGTTGGCTCCAAATATGAACCTAATATCTTCGTAATATGGATAAAATCTGGAGTATCTAGAAGAGTTCCTCGAGGACCCTGCACAGACAGCCCTGGGGCCAATTAGCACAGCTTCTAATCCTTTGTTTGTTGTTCTGTTGCATGCTACTGTTTAGATGAAGCCGCCAATGATTCCACTATGCAGAAGCTCTGTGCTGATGGCTTCCCCCAACAGCACAGCATGACAGTGAACCAACAAGTTTTTGTTCCTTATGTCATCAGCTTGCCAAGTAATTCATAGCAATTAATCCTCCACAGCAAAGGGACTGAAGATGATGGAGAAGAGCAGAAGAGGCCATCTGGGAACTCCGATAAACAAACTGTCTTTCACCACCAGCTAAGGTTTCTAGAAAAATCTTCAAGCAAAAGCGAAAGAGCATCTGTGCTTGGTGAGATGTTTGGGGAAGTACTTCCTCTGTGGGAAAATGTTTAGGATTTGCAACAGAAAACACAAGACGCTTACAAAGGCCTCAGCTTTAGGAATATAGCGTAAACACCGTGTAGGTCCAACTCAGTGATCCCTAGAAGAGCGCAGCTAGACAACCATCATTACAAAGCTCATTTAAAGTCATTTCTGGAGCAAATGTCAAGAATTCAAGTATTCTCTTCAATGTTCCTCAAGAGCAAATCATATTTCCTGGATAATTTCCCCAAACTATCAAAATTCAGGATTGAATATACAAACAAATTAGAGAAAAACATTAGAATGTTATGGTGATTTCTTCCAGGTGATGGACTCAGACGTCTGTTCTATCAGTAAAGAAGTCTTCATCTTCAGAATGGAAGCTGTAAGTGAGTACACAGAATTCTGAATTTTAACGACGTTCATAGAGATTACTTGGCACTAGGTCTGACATCTGAATGGAGATTTTAGCCAGCGTAGGCCTGCTATGGTGCTTCCGTAGAAGATGCGTGAGGTCTTCCAGGGAACATGCATTCAGGACAGGTAGACATAGCAGCCTTGGTGGCCCAGGGGCTTCGCGAAGACACACTGTGCGTGACACGATCTGAGCAACAGCACATAAACACAGGGGAGTTTACATCGTCTAAAATGTGTCACACTTCTGAAAGTTTGTGTTGAGCGACTCACATCTGGTCCTTCGTAAAGTATCCCTCACAGCGGCACAATTTAAAATCGCTATCTAGGCAAAGAGCCAGATAGGAAAAAATATAAACTGCACCGTGACTTGAGTTGGGACATGTAAGTAAATGTTATTAAACATAATAAACTAAAACCACCTTCCAAGAGAAAAGCCATTACTGGCAGCAAATAAAATAGACCTTTGAAGACAAAATATAAACGATCAGAGAACTTGGGCAGGTCCTATTCTTTTTTTGTTTTATTAAAGTGTGTTTTAAGATGTTTTCCCATATTCTTCCCATGCAGCATATCTGTCTGGTCTTGCCTGACAGAGTCACGGAGTGAAACCATGGTGAAAATATCAAAGGGCACGCAGCGATTGCGCAATGGGCCACACAAGTAAACACTTACGTAAGGTGGGCAGGTTGTGGATGTTTGTTTGTGTGCGTGGGAGAGGGCTCGAGGGCAGGCGAAGGTGTCAGGGAAGTCAGAGAGAGCAGGAGTCTTATGTGTGCTGAGTTTAAGGGGGTCTGTGAGACTCAGCGCGCCCTCTGCTTAATGGCCTAGTAAAAAAGAACACAGGGTTAAGGGTCTTCCCCTCCTCCTGCTCAGAAATGTCAGAGTGCTAAACCCCCCCTCTCCACCCCACACCCATATGGATCTTAAAAGACCTTAGCCTCTCCCTGCTCTCCTGGCCACATCCTCTCCTCTCTTGGGGGGAGCTGGCATACTATTCGCTCAGAGCAGGAAACAGAGAAGTCAGCGCCTCCATCACGGTCCCTAGCATTGGCATCTGTAAGTTACATATGTCTTTTGAAGAGCTCGGCAGTCCACGGGGAGGGCAGGAACTGAACTGAGCTGTCTAATCCAATGAGGCAGGACTTCCTGCAGTGGCATTTGCAAGACCTGTATACCCTGGGAGAACCAGTCATGGATCTGTGGGAGCAACCATTCTCTCAGCTCGATATAACTACAGCGTACAGAAGCTTGTTTCCAGCCTGTTGGCCTTTGTTTACATGCAGTCTGCATAACAGTTTTGTCCAGCTCACTGGACCTTCATATGTTTCTACGGCATTGATGGTAAAGTACATCAAAAGCCTCAAATCTCAAATCTCAGAAGAAAAGCCCCAACCTCTTTCGTGAAGCCATGAACTTTGCGTTTCTCCGAACTCCTAAATAAAATTAGCTACAAGTATAATCAACCCAAGATCTGTTACGGTGAAACCAGATGCTAACAGCTAACAGAAATCACTTCCACAGTTGTTTGTGGCTGTCATGTGTATAAATCCTGTACTGTGTAATCTTGTAATCTTTCAGCCAGAGAGGAAATCTGGACAGTGTTGGGTTGGAACATGAACACCTATTGCTGCGTGCTCTGTTACAGATACGCTCTGCAAATGCAACCCCCCCCAAATGTGTTTCCTCCCTTTCCTAGGATTGTCTACCTTTCCCAATCCTTCAGATGCACCATAACCTTTACACATGTATGACCCAGGTCCACATTTATGACCTGAGATGACCGAAGGCTTTGTCTTCCAATCTAGAGATTTCTAAATTACTATTCTGAATGAAACATCTCAAGAAATTGACCACATCACTCTCCAAAAGCCAATAAAAAAGTTTAAAAATGGTTCCCGGAGACACGGGTTATACATGCAAAGCTGTTATCTGGCATGACAAGAGACACATATCAAGTACGTGTTCTGCTTAAGGATACTACACCTTAAAGGCACTATAGCAACCTCATTTCCTGCAAAGAGTCATATTACATGTTAATAATCTCACTATTTATAATCTCCAGTTTTTTGGAGTTGTCATGGGTTATAGGCAGTGAGGAACAAGCTCTAAAACTTCAGCCTCAATCTAGTCTGGAAAATTACTCCAGGCAGCAAAATTCCAAAGTGAATGTGTGTTTTTTATCCTCTGACGATTTATCTGTGCTGCCACATATCGTGTATATATTAAATCTGGATTGTGTCTAATAAAGCCTAGCATGGCACTAGCATAAGAGGCTACCACGCTTGCCATGACCTTTATAATGACGCCTGTCATTATAATTTATTTTTTTTATTTGGCAATCACACTTATTGAGAGTGATTCATTACGAATAAAACGGCGCCTGTGATTCCTGAGAAACAGAAAAAAAATAATAATAAATCGAGGGCGAAGCTACTATCAACTTTAAGTGTGTGCTGGTGAAAACGCGCAGTACCTTTCACCTGTACGCACATCTGTCCAAGTTCATTTCAGGCAGAAAGACAGATCCAGTCTTGAACAAGTCCTGAAGCAACAATACAAATTGAAGGGCGAGTTGCCAAGTGTAACCAGAAAAATAAGCAACCACATCCAAAAAAAAATAAGCCTGACACAGTGTAGTAACTCTTCTGTTACCGATAACCATTTATCCGGAAAGTTCTGCAGGTACCCGATGCTAATCCCAGACAGCATGGGGCAGGACGATGGCACGTTCTGGAACGGATTCAACGCAGGATGTTTACAAACGCAAAAATAAAACAATTAACTGACATCGACACACCTGAAAGACAGCATAAATGGGATGTGGGAACAAGGGCGTAAGAGAGAGTTTGATACCGCGGGTCATTTTTTGGTGGGACATATGAATCCAAATTGAATATTGGGGGAACTTGCCATCCCAGCCCCCTCGGTTGCTACGCTCCTGTATGTGAGGATATTAAGGAATGATGGGAATATCGTGCATGCCGAAACGAGGTCGGCGCCAAACACGGATCCACAAAAGTGCCGCCCAATCAGCCATTTCAATGCCTCACTACAGCCTGGTCATGCACACATCCACAAGCTCTCGTAAGACGTATATCCCTAAAAGTCAATGACTAATAAATCGATTAAGTATTCTTCACAAATAATCCATTAATTAGTTTGTTGAGGTATGTCTGTGGTGGAACTGAATGATGCACAGAGTATATGGCGAATGTTAGAAACCTAGAAATGCCGAGACCATAATATTCCCTTCATGTGGTTGTAGCTCATTTAGCTACTGGAGTAAGAAATGGACAGAGTAATGGATGTATGCATGTTCCCACAAGGCAGACACACCTGCTTCACACAATGGACCTTCCCCCACTTAAAGTGTGTCTGGCCTCCTTCTTGACAAGGTTAATTCCTCTGAAAAAATACACGTTTATTTCGGAAGGAATATAGATTTTGCCTTTGGTTGCTGACCTTGTGTTCTTTGTTCTCAGCTACCATGAGACAGTCTAAATGAAGGCTCTCAGAAAGGAGTTTTTCCAGCCCACTGTAAATAGAGGATTATTCGGGGGGAGGGGGGGTTGTTCGTTTCAGTGGCGGACATAAATTTCCCAGAGGGATGGCCTGTCGAGGAGGTATCTGGACACACTGCACCTGCTTCTCAAACGTGGGGCAGTCGATGACATCGATTCCCTAACAGGTACGCCAAATTCAGCCGTGACTGTACCTGACATCCAAATACGAGTGGTCCCGGCACAATCTGAGCGGCAGTTAATCTCAACCTCCGCTATCCCCTTGTTTGAGAAGAAAAAATGTTGAGGAGAAAGCAAGGAGATTGCTCCTTATAAGTGGAGAACCTGAATTTTTTTAGTGAAGACGAGAAACGTCTGGTCTGTGTTTCTCAGGGAAATGGGATTATGTGGCAGAAGGATAGATGGGCCTGATTTCTGATGTCAGGAAAAACAGCTGATGGCTGTTTTACTGGAGGCTGACACGCTCGCAGCGCAGCGGAGACGTGGGACATCCACTCTGTCGCGCAGGTGGGCGTGAGCCTCTGCCAAAGCAGGCGGCCTTATTTCAGCTGTCTGTGTCACATCTAATGTGGACACGCTCACCTTACACAGTGTGGATGCGGAGCTTCAACACACAGCCTGCTGGCCTCACCTAGGCTATGGTGCTCACATTACAGCAGAGCGCCCCCTGGAGGGTCTGTCACTGCGAGAACACCTGTGTGGCTGCAGTAACAGATAAAAACCCAGAAAAAAATATCACACCAATATAAACAATGATTACTTAGACATATATTAAACTTATATTAAAGATTTAAAAAAAAAAATATTAAATAAAAAATAAAAACACTGAAGATCATGTTTTTAGTAATGTATAAACACATTCATAATACATTCTAATGCATTCATAAAGCATTATAAATATTGCTATAAACAGGGATTGACATAACTGGTACGCAAGTACGCATTCACCTTTAAAAGCGATACGTGCGGCAATCCGTTGTTGTAACAGCGTGAATTCGTACGTTTTTAATGTGGATTTGCGCCGATAAGAAACTATCGTGCATTTTAACCTTTATATGCTAATTCGTACTTCATTTGCGGTATAGAGCTTAAAATGCACGGTAATTTCTTGTCATATCGGCGCAAATGCACATAAAATAGGTACGTATTTGTGCGGCTACATTATTCGATTGCCGCATGTATCGCTTGATGAATGCGTGATCGGTGAATGCGTACTTGGGTACCAGTTATGTCAATCCCAGCTTATGAAGCTCTCATTTATATTGCACTATTACTTGTTATTAATGTCTTTATAGATTACTAAAAACATGAACATGGCCTTAAGAAAAGTGTTACCAAAATAATGTTTACAGAATTATAAATTTGTGTGTTTGTAATGTGTAACATTTTGATATGTTATATCAAATAAAATTAGCATAGAATCATGTAGCAGGAATAAAATCAAAATTGACTAAAAATATATAAATTGACTAAAACCTGAAAAACTAAATTTATTGTTTTATTTTATTACGGATTTGGGTATTCACATCTTAATATCCCAAAATAGAACAGAAAAAAACAGAAAATAGACATAAATATCAAACAGCTAAAATTACCACACGGCCATGTCATGGCTGATACGTCTTACAAACCTCCGTCACTAATAAGAAGTATTTCCCAGGATGAGCAGCAGGACGGTAAAAAGGGTTTCTAAATATAAGCTGCTGAATAATTTAATGCCACACACAAAAACACTATATATAGACATAAAACTTCTTCAGAGATACATTCATCAGAGGCCCCACACTTCTGAAATGGCATGGCTTCTTGGAGTGGGATTAGCATGGGTGACTCTGCTTGCAAAGTTTAGAAATCATCATGTCCATTTTTAGTGAAGCAATTAGCATTTTCTTCTTCAGTTCATTTCCTCAGATTCTGCATCCACACACAAATGTGAAACCAATGTTGCCTTGACAATTATTTGCATTATCAGTCATTGGTATCAGGATTGATGATTATTAGACAAATTCCGATTTCCCAATAAACATAAAATACACATGAAAGACTGAAACACCGGCAGTAGCTGTAAGCTAGGAATTTGGCGTCTAATGCCAGATGAACATATCATCCTGTGATCTGCCTTTAGACATTTTTAATTAAATTGCATCGACTGCTAGGTGTCGAAACGCGGCTTCTGGATTAGAAATAACCGGCACAGATCACGGATAGGTGAGGGACCGTCATGGGCTCAGCCGTCAGCCTCGGCCAGTGTGCTGCAGCAGGAGGAGACGCAGGCTGACGGTGAGAGACGAGAGGCAGCTTTTACGAGGACAGGGGACAGTGTGTGACTCAGCCCTAAAATAACAACGCGTGCGACGCAGAGATGTTCAGAACACCACTGTCTTTGATGTGGTGTTTTTTTCTGGACTCTCAAAACTTACAACTGCGAAAGAATGTTACACAGGAACCTCCAAATACCAAAGCACAACCTTTAGATCCAAGCATCCTCAGTTTAAAAAAAATAAACCAACGAAACCTATGGATGAGTTGACTTTCAAAGCATGACATTTTTTGCATGCAAGCTCCTATTCTTCAGGAATCTCTTTCTGATGAGGCGGGGGGGGGGGGGGGGGGGGCGGGGGGGGGGGGGGGGGGGGGGGGGGGGGGGGGGGGGGGGGGGGGGGGGGGGG